>JANSTU010008641.1:0-16254 GCA_027564075.1 Bolitophila hybrida
CTTAGCAAAAGCTCAGAAAATCAGTGTTGAAATTATAAACAGTCTATCGAGCAACGGCACCAAGTGGCATTTTAGTCGTCCACCACTTTCGCCACGCTTCAATGGGCTAGTTGAATCCGGCGTGTCAAACACCACCTCAAACGTGTTATTGGCGAGTCCACATTTATATTCGAAGATCTTTATACCGTGTTAACACAAATCGAAGCATGTCTCAACTCACGCCCTTTGTACCAGCTGACAAGTGATCCCACGGATTTATCAGCATTGACAGCGCGACATTTTCGTGTTGGTGATGCTATAAATACTGTTCCAGATCCAAACCTGCTAGATGTAGCCCAAAATAGCCTGACACGCTGGCAAGCTGGAAACGTTGGTCTCAAGAATATTTTCACCAGTTAACGCTCCAAATGGAATTTTGCTCGACCAGAATTGCATATCGGCAATATTGTTCTCATCAAAAAGTCGTTAATTAAAACATAAAATTTTGAAATATTAGATATAAAACAATTATCATAATAAAAACATTAAAACACATTGTAACTATTAATAAAAATCTATAAAACTAACACGACATAAATCCTCAATTTATCTTTTATTAACTCGCAAGATTTTACACATACATGGACCAATATTATGTACAATTTTGTATCTTCTACATAATCTTACATTTATATGGTTCAATAGGATTAGTATGATTATTGATTTTTTATGTATACTCTCTTTACTATTAATTTTGTTTTTCATTGAGTGATCGAATATTGAGTCGCATTAACACATTAATGCCAATATATGCCGTGAAAAAAATTTCCTTACAATTTACTGGCATTACTCCTGATCTGTCGATATGTAGCGTGACTTGGCTAATATCCCCGTTGTGTATCTTGTTCATTTGTGAATCTCAATCCCATTGATAAATTTATAAAGGTTTTTCCGTTGAACAAATGATAGTAGACTGTTTATAAAAGAGCAAACAATTACATTTCTACTCTTCCTGGTATCTCAAATCTGCCGGCGGCTACTTGTTTGCTCTAGAACTTAGAAGCTCCAGGTTACCTTCGACCAAACTGATGTGTCGTTTGAACGAGGGAGTATATTTCACCACCTGAGCTATCTGAACGACCTACTCTACTGTCGCTTCACCTAGATCAAACATATCATCAAGAAGAAGGCACCTTTAATTTCAAGGTAAACAATAGCAAATTCATTTACCATCACGCCACGCTAAATGATAAGACCGGAAGCAATAGAAAATGACGAAAAGTGGTACTAGTCAATGCTTACGAACGCAATCGATTTAAGCGCATGAAATATAATATATGATTTGCCGCATTGTTTGTTTTATGCTAAAGTTTCTAATTCTATTAGGCTACGAATTTAGCGCACACCGCATAATTTTATGTTACAAATTTATAAAAATATCCCTCCGCAATTTTTTTTTGCACAGGCAACAATTAAAGAATACTAAGGCTTACCAATAAATTCAAATATCTTATTGGATCCTGCAATCCCTTGTGGCACATGTCGCACACCGGATTCATTGACCATTACGGGTTCACACGACTGAGATATGTCCATGCACCGAGATCTATCTTGCTATTTTATATTCGGAATCGTGAATCATCAACGCCATCATACACTTTTTGTTATATTATATACAGGGTGCGTGTGTATATGTTAATTGATTGCATTAATGTTCCGTTATTTCAAATCAATAAGCTATTTCAGAAATAGACTATTAATAAGAGGAACATACTGATTTAAAGTGCTACATTCGAAAATGACTTCGGTCTGCCGGCCACGGTCGAATCGGCGACCTCCCATTTACCAGCCAACGCATTAACCCACTCGGTTATGACTATGGTTTAAATTCTAATATGCACACCACATAATTTTATTTTGCATTCGAAAATAATCAAAATCGATCTCTGAAATGTGTGATTTTTATACATGTTCAAGCAGATTCATGAAAATAGATAAAATTAAATTATATAGTATGTAATAAAAACCGGTGTTGCAAAAGTTTTTTTTTTTCAGGAGGTTAAAAAAAAAAAAAAAAAAACTTGCATATTTAAAGAGATTATTCATAATAATTCAATCAATCAGTTAGAAGTATTTGCATTTATACGCCTTTGCTCAAAAGCAAAACTGTATTCAGCGAAAAAAAATGTATTTGAAAAACGCTTAACCAGAATAAAATACAGAAATATAAATATTGTATTTACGAGTTAGCATATTTCAAATTTTTTTACTCTTATTAATTTTCATGAAACCAAATGCATTTTTTTAAATTAAAATTAGTATTAAAATAAATAAAATTAAATGCAAAAAAAAGGGAGATATGGAGATATTTCCATTTCGAAAATTGACCTTGAGAGAAAATGTCTGCTTTACATGCTTCCTATATGAAATTGCGATATGTGACTTCTGTAGATAGGATAGTTTTTTTTTCGCTGCCTCGCCGTAAAGTAAAAAATGGTTGCTCTTCGTGCAACCCACAAAAACATCCAAAAAACATATAGAAACTCCAGCTAAACGCTCAAATTAAAGCTTTCAACGTTTCATTTTTATTAATTCTTCAGTTGGCTGCCTAAGGGTATTCAGTAGCACTCGGCTCGCCGACTTACACTTACATCTTAGGTTTGAACATACGTAAAAGTCATAATATTTCAATTTGTGAAAATAAAGAAACTATCCTTTGTCATTAATTTTTGTATATATAATTTATATATATAATTTATGCAAAGTGGATAAAAATGTATGGAAAAAAATGTGACCAAATGAGACTAAATGTAAATAAAAGAGACTTTTAGGAACTTACTCAAAACAATAGAGACAAGCAACGATGCCTGTTATTCTGTAAAAAACAGTTTGTCTAAAACTAAACAAATATATTATTGTAAAATAATAAAGAATAATAATATATGTATGTATCTATGTATCTCAGATGTTTTCGTACAATACAATTTTTCAAAATATAAAAATAAAATATATTAAATTTACCGAAGTTTTTTTGCGGAATGTTATTAATTTTTTTATTGATCAACAGTTTTTTTATTCTTAATTTAAAACAAAAATTTTATTTTTATTTATTTAAAATAATCAGATTTGAATTTTACAATTTTATAATATTTTTATTTAGCTTAAATTAAAATGAGGTTGCTATGAAACATTTATTAAAGGTTTTCATTTTTTAAAAGAACAGACAAATAAATAAAACTAATAAATAGCTGTTTATTTAAAAATGAATTATTAAAAATTAAATTATTAAAATTAAATTAAAAATTATTTTTATATTTTTTAACTAAATCAAATTACTTAAACACATAAAATCTGAAAAAATCTATTCTATTTTTTAGGTTTTTCATAATTATTAAAATACTGTACGAAATCATATGTGAGCGTCACAAAAAAAATAAAATTGATATTATATGATATTAGTTTGAGCACACATAAAATCAAAATACCAAATACCATTACCATTTTTTGGTGTAGAACTTCCGGTTTCAATTAGATTGATAACATTTTTAATACAATTTTGTAAACATGTTTTTATTAAAGAATTTTTGTTTGACATATTTTTCGGTAATATTATTTTTTATTTATGTTTGTAGTTAATGTATACATAAAATATATAGAAACATAAAAAGTGGTTTCATAGTAGTTCAGCACAACGAACATAGAAAGTTCATTATTATAAAAAAAAAGTGTGAAAAATAGCGTAGACTCGTCGCAGACAGTCGTTGCATCACAACTAAATATTGATTTAATGCCAAGAATACAACTACACCGAAAAGATCTGTATAAAGGGAACGTACATCGTACTATACCGAGCACACTGCAGACTGCACAGCTAGTTATATATAATATAAACATGTGTATATATCTCCTAACGAAACATCTGCATAAACTAGCCAACAACAAAAATCCAATATTTTCTTATCAGTTTTCAATTGCTATATTAATGGGTAATAATTACCGACGTACATATTATTTATAATCCAGTTAAATCAATGAATGGCGATGGCGGCGGAGGCTGCGGTTTATTAATATTTACGAACTTTTCGGGCGCACGCAATAAAATTAATTTAAACGAATACACTTACAACCAAATAAACACGGAAAATAATTTGCGACGATTTTATTACGTTTTTCACTTTAAACACAAATACACAAACACACGGTACAACATCAATTAATAGGAACAATAAATTAACTTTACATGCCGCAATATATTTTTTTATTATGGATTATTATATATTTATGTATGGGTGTGTAGTTGGCACGATAATAAAACAACTAAATACACTTTACGAGTTCACGACACTAAACATTGAATGGGAATTTTGTATTTGTATATTATATCACTCTGTTTGTGTAATCGTAATTTGTTATAAATGTAAGCTGCACTGGTATTGGTGAGAAATGGCCATTTGTACACGACACACACACAAACACGAAAACATTAATATGTATAAAACACAACAATCGTATCGACACGAATTTTCTATTCAGTTTTCAAATAAATTGGGTACAAACCGGACCGACGCCACTTGATAAGTACGCGCGATATATTGCCGATCGCGTTGCGCGTCTTTTTTCATAAGTTTTCACTCATTTTAGACGGATTTACGGTGACAATTTGAAAAAAATTAAGAGGCCGATTGTCTCAACACTTGTCGACGGCAGACATCTTTGAAGGAGACAGATCGATAATGGAAAATGAATAGAACATTTTATGGAAGAAGAACGAACATAACGAAGAGGGATTGAAAGTTACAGTGGTGCTATCTATTGGATATAAATTACATTTGAAACTGTGTTATCGACTATAAAACTTGTTCAGAGAACTTAATGAATAATGGAAAGCGTCTTTATTCAAATACGCGTAAATCTTATGGCTGCAATATATATAAAGTCGTCAGTATGCATTTTTTATCGGTAACTACTCATATTGTTATCGAGCATAGTCACAGATATACATAGATTGGCCCATTTTTATCAAGTGAATTCTTGTCACTGTGACATTATTTCACTATCGAGGATTGAATTCTCAACATAATGAGGTGTGCATTTTTGGGCAAAACCTAATCGGTATCGGTCATCTAAAGTTGAAATCAAAACACAAACAAATATTTGGGGGAAAAAAACCTATTAAGGATGGGAGGGCGTCGAAGTTTTTTAAAAAAAATAAAAGTCAATTTTAGGGATTGAAGGAGTAGTTTTGAAGGGCGAATGGTATCAAATGAAAGATATATTTAAAATTTTGGTCGAAATGCCCAAAAAAGCGTTGAAGTTTTTTAAAAAAAATCCCTTTTCCGTTCTCCAAAAGTAACGCAGATTTTTGACACCAAATCATAATAACATACAGAACGGGTTTTAAAACTAATTATAATTCATGTATTTCACGTTATTGTTGCTAGCTCCAAATTTGTATGTTATACGAAAACATGTTTTGTGGAAATGTAAATGCCATCCGCATAACCATGGCAACAGTATAATATTACAAAATTCAACAGGAGTTGGAATAGCACGCTACTCTGCATTGCTGCTCATCTCATTGGATCCTGTAATCCCTTGTGGGACATAGGGTCATTGTGTGATGCCGCACACCAGATTCATTGACCATTTCTGGTCAGACTGGTCAGATCTTGGTAATGTGCGGATTTTACTGTCCTACTCCTATTGGAGTTACTGTGCTCAAACACTTACAACACTTACATCTCAGATGATTAGGAGTTTATTCAAAATCGATTTAAAAAATATGAATAAAATCTGACTACCGTTAAGGGAGATAGGGGAAAAGGGTATTTTTTGTATTTATGTGTATAGGAGTTGGTGTGAGAGGGGTCAAAAAATCTAAAAAGGTTAATTATTAAAGGTAGATTTTTTAAATACCTTTATTTTAATACTAATCGCCATTTTAACCTACCCCTTTTAACTTTTTTCTGATAAAAATTTGGGCTCTTTAGGCCGGAGGACTAAAATGTACTTCAGACCACATTGAATGTCGGACCAACACTAAATATATAATTTTTTTGAGAGTAAATTATTCCTCAAGGGTGGGAAGGGGGTCAAAGTTTGACCTATATTTTAGAAAAATGCCATTTATGAATAGTACAGAGAAATCACATGCGTATCAGCTTTAAGCTGGATTTATATTATTCTGCACGCAGATATCGACATTTCAGCAGAAAACTAAAACGAGTCAGAATGATACTGACAGTTATTATGTTTGAGCGAAATTTCAAAAAAATGCAATATCGGCAGAGAGAGCGACACAGTAATATGATAAGTTTAGTGTCAATATCGAAATAACACAATCTAAATTCAGCATTAACTGGTAACGATGAAGAAGTTTTGCAAGAATACTGAAATCACACCCATATCACGTGCAACGTGTGCAAACGATGCTTCCTCGTGTAAAATTGTTAGGGAGAATTCTGCAGAAACATAGAAAAGATCCAGAGTTCCTAAATAAAATGTTATGGATAAATGAAAGCACATTTAAAAAATACGGCATAGTTATGCAATTCAAACTCACATTTAATGCAAGAAGATAAATCGCAGCATCGGTTAAAAGTAAAAATGTGGACTTGCTTCTTAAAAGGAAAAATAGTTGGCCCTTTTGAATTACTAGAAAATCTAACCATAAAATCTTAACCATAGTCATAGCCGAGTGCGTAAACGCGTTGGCTGGTTTATGGGAGGTCGCCAGTTTGATTCCGGCCCGGTAGACCGAAGTATTTTTGAATATATCACTTTAAATCAGTAGGTTCTATTTCTGAATTAGGTAATTGATTTAGAATAACGGAACATTAATGCCATCAATTACAATCTACACACGCAAGCAAGTGTGTAATGGCGTTGATGATTAACAATTCCGAATATAAATAATAAGATAGATCTCGGTGCATTGGGTTATCTCAAAAATATGCACATTTGACTTGCAAAGTTGTAAGAGTCGCGTCAGGGCAAATTAAGACTCCTAACCATAGGTGATGTGATGTGAGTGTTAGAGCACAGTAGCTGCAATAGAAGTTGTATTGTGGATTTATCCAGACTCTAGTTATATTATATATATATATCAAAATATGCAATTAATAATACGCGGAGATTAGTTGTACTTCTGTGCACAGTCTTTATTGTTTTGTCTAATACATGTGTAATATGTATAAAGGAACAGCGTGTGTTTCTGTGTAGACCGTTCGTATATCGTGTACAATGTAATTGTATATAAGTTCATGTAATATGTAGTGTGTAAGTAGTGTGTAAGGTAAAGATGTATTCAATACACAACACTTTCCCCTTTTAAGTTAGATTATATAAAAATAATTAATAATTTAAGTTCATAAAAAAATATAAAAAAAAAATAAATGTTACAAAAAAAAAAATACTGACAATTATTGTCAAGTAAAAAAATTACTTGTTCTGGTTGCCTTTCCACATTTGCACATTCTGTTTAATTTGTGGCTTCAACTTTGTAGAGGGTTTGACATGTGAATGTTTATTTATTGCATCCATAACCGTTTTAGTTTTGCAATTAAAAATTAAGCCATTTGGTGTGGTATTTGTTGCTTTTGACTGTGTATTCCTGTAATCATACAAGAACTTACAAAGCTGTCCAACGAAACTATGTTTTGACGTTCTAAAAGTTTTTTCTTTAGTGCTCTTTTGACTGCTTGCACTGCCCTTTCACCAAGACCATTTGACTGAGGATGATAAGGTGGTGAATGTGTCAACTTGATACAGTGGTCAAGGCAAAAGATTTTGAACTCATAACTACCGAATGGTGGACCGTTATCAGTGACAATTTCTGTGGGAAGACCAAATATATCAAAAAAAAAGAATGTAATTTGTTTATTAGATTAATAGCATTTGTTTTCACCATTATTTGAACTTCTATGTATTCACTGTGTTTGCTGCATTATAGAAAAAATCCAAATGAATTCTTTCAAATGGATAATTGCATTTAGATCATTTACTTGTCAAGTGTTCCTTACTGACATTTTGTGCCTTTTGACAGACTTCGCAATTATTAACGTATAATTGTATATCTTTGTCAATGTTAGGCCAAAACACGTAAGATCTAGCTAACATCTTAATGCGAACTATTCCCGTATGACTATCATGAAGAGTTTTCAAGACATCATTTTGTAATTTATATGGTATTATTATTCACCGTGGAATAAACAACCATTTTCTGTGCTCAAGCTATTTCTTATTTTATAGAACTTGCTGCAGACTTCATTTAGGTAATTTGTCAGACTTTGGCCATGTCGACATGATAAATTCATACACTTTCACAATATCATCAATAGAATACCTTTGAACTTGTGAAATATCTACTGAAATTCCAGACATGAGTTCTACTGAATTATTTGTTTCGGGCTCATAATCAGTTTCTACTGTATCTGATAATGGGAGCCTAGAGAGCGCGTCAGCATGCCCGACTTTAGTTCCTGCTCTATGAATTATTTTGTATTCATACATACCAAGTATGACAGACCAACGCTGGAGTCTTATAAAAGACTTTCCGTAGATATAATTGTGGAACTTTTTAATGCAAAAATTATGACAAGACCTTCACGATGTAGTGAAGAAAAGTTTTTTTGGCCAGAACTTAGACTGCTAGACACAAACATTACAGGTTTTTCTTCACCATTGATTTAATGTGCCATAACTGCTCCAAAGCCATAGTAACTTGCATCAGTTGTAAGTATTATTGGTTTGCTCGGGTCAAATAATACCAATACATTGTGGCTTGTGACTTATTCTTTGGTTTTTTCAAAGAAAGCCTGACATTTCGGAGACCAAATATATGATTCGTCTTTGTTCAACAGACGGTACAATTCATACAGTTCCGATGATGAATGTGGTATAAACCTTCTGTAATAATTAATTAAACCTAGATACGACTGTTACTATTGGACATTTGTTGGATGTGGTGCATCTATTATCGCCTTAACCTTTTTTGGGATTTGGCACAACTTTACTACTAGATAATATGTGACCTAAGTATTCCACTTTCGACTCAAGAAATTTGCACTTTGATAAGTTTATTTAAACATAGTGGACGTTTAAACGACTCAGGACAGGACAGGACAGTATTGACACTGTCTGTTGCCCAACTTTTACCCAGTTGTTTAGACTTTGGATAGTGGTTTGTAATACTTTTTAACTAGATGTTGAATTCAATATGTCGAATTTTCTTCTCGCGTCTCTCAATCAATCAATCTCGGATCAACGCTAAAAGACACAAGAAAATGGTCTTAATACCAGCAAAGGTTGTCCTTCTAACATTTTAATATATGTTCACAGCAAATCATGTACTTGCTGTGAAAATATATTATACGTGTTAGAAGGGCAACCTTGGCTTCAAAATGAACGTATGAATCATTTTATGTATAAATATCAACAAAATAAATGTAAAACCCCTTCATTTCAATCAGAATACTTTATATAAATTTATTTTCCATCAATTTAAATATACTATTAAGACAATTTGCAAGGTATTATATGGCTAAATATTTAAATATCATATGTAATAAAAAATACTGTTTCGACTAAGTCTAAGTATAAAATATAACCATCACCGTAAATATGGATTGTGTTTTTTTTTGTGTCGTTTTAAGCTTCGCTACTTTATAAGTACTTTTTTTATGTTCAATAATTCAGTTAGTAAAATTTGATATTAAATTCACCGCCGCATCCATCACAGCCTTTTTGCACAATTAATATTATGTAGATGATACTTGTTCAGCATATTAGTCGCACTATTCCCTTGACTTGTCCTTTCCCAAGTGAATTGAAAGTGGTGGCAAAGTATTTCTTATCAACTTTAGACGCTTACTCTTTTCTACGCGCTTGGGTACCGGTTTCGGTGAGATATTGTCTGCACTCTGTGCAATAATATCGGACTTTCTAAAGTATCTGGGCATGCTAAAGTCAAACTCGGCCACCTTTGCACTATTTGCTGTCTGAATACTGTATAGACTGACGGACTCCTTGTATTTCTCCAGTGCTGGTGTTTCTTCGTAGTTCTTTGGAAGTGTCGAGTATGATATGGACGGAATCTCGGGAGTCATACTTATCTGTCCCATCGAATTGGTGATGGAGAATATATCGTTTTCACTGGCCGGCCGAAATGAAAAATATGGAACGCTCTGAACGTTGCGCAGACGTTTGTTCATTATTGGAGTTCGCAGGAGATGCGATTCTGTTTGCTGAACCTGCAGCGTCCGATTCGGTCGTAAAACGATTTCGTTATTAGGTTCGTTCTCTTCGCTAATGGATGTAAATGGTTTTGAAGACGTGATGGAGATATCCGAAGAGCATCCACCGTCGATTGAAAACTTTATTGGTGTGCTCGCATTGTGCTCAGCTATACTTGAATTACCTAATTAAAAAATAAATACGGTTATGAAATTAAATAAAACTAATCAGAAAAAACATAAAATATTAGCAATGCAACATTGAAAAAAGATCTTAATTTTATAAATACTCAGGCAATATTATTTGTTATAATCATCAATTTGTGATATTCACACACAGCTAAAGACGGGGACTTGAGAATAAACGCAAACGTGTTAATTTTAATAAAAACATCGCTATATAAACATTAAAAACTCAACATTAAGCATTTCTGGCTAAGCAAATAATGATAAAATTTAGTCGACAAATAAAAAAGCGAATGTAATCAGACAAATCATTATGCATATACAATTTTGGAGCCACAAAGTGGTCACTATAAAATGGAATGCAATATTCACGATTTAGAAAATGTTATTATATTAATAATAATGATCATGCTAACAAAATATACGTGAATGAATTGTATTTATACCCAATATAGACAACGTTAAACGAAAATTCATCTACTACAATATGTATGTAAGCGAGATGTTTGGGTTTTTGTATTTTTTATAAATCAGTTAATTATAATGCATGAAAAGTAAAAAAATATTTGCATATTAAAAAAAAAAAGATTTTTCATTAACAATGAATATACAATTACATCTTTTAAAAAACCTGAACATGAACCTTATATACTTTTCAGAAGAGGTCAAAAGCAACTATCGATGTGTACCAACATTTTTAGTATTTATCTCAATTGTTTTGCGAAGGAAACATTAAAAACCGATTTGGTCATAGGGCTAACATTTCAACGATTATTTTCCGATGCAAATATGTAAAAGATGTTGAGCTATAGATCATAATCGTATTCTATTTTAACATATAATTACTGTATAATTTATTTCTTTTGAAAAATCTGTTATATTATTTGGAGTGATTTGAATAATTAATATTTTATCCGTTAATATAAACTATTTTCGCGTCTTTTAAATTTTACAAAGAATTAGGAACAACTCTATTTCAGATTGAAAGCCGGGCTACGCACTACGTCGGATTCGTGCCTTTTTTTGGCCAACATTTTGTAAACGGTATTTTTTTTTTTAAATGCAATTAAAAAAATATTTATTTTTAGGGACTAACTATTTTTTTAAGTTTCTCGCAAAACAGAATCTTTTACAAGGCTCAAAAAAAATGAAGAATAGATAGAGATATAGGACGACCATCCAAGAAATTTGAAGTTTTATCTGAACGTTCAAATTGAAGTTGGTGTGAGTATAGTAATGGGTGCTGATTCACAAATATAAGTGTGAACATTTTAAAAGAAACGCTAAATTTGTTAAATTTAATAGAAGCTGAGGTTAGTCTTAATAAGAGGATTGATTAAATAGTACAAAGTATTCCAACTATATTTCTTTTTGGATTTAGATAAGATTAAATTGGTAATGGAATAACGTCCTAAAGTTGCATGGACGAAGTGCACGCAAATCTCAATGCTGACCATTGATTTTGTAAACAAATACTAACTACTCCGGAAACGTGCTTCTATCTTATGTTAAACTATTTCAAGCTAAACAAGAGTGTATTCCTAATAATTTCAAGACATATATTAGAGCATACAGTGAGGGTGTCTGGTATAAGTCATATTAAGAATAAACATTTCGCGGTTTGTGTGTAAAATATTTTTTTACCATTATATAAATATAAATGGTAAATTGTAATTTAAAAAGGCAATCACAGAGTTGTTCTCCATGACGCAAATGTTAAAGGAACACGTTTGAACGAGTAACATATTATTAATTGTTTTGTTATTGTTTATACATAATACCAGGTGTGTAAAAATACCTAGGTTCTGACGAACCGTGATCCGTGTGATGAATCATCAGGTCAATGATTGTATAAACTTCAGATGTAAATCCACTATAGCCGTAACATCATCGACAGATTAAAAATGAAGAACCAACTTTTGCTTTTCAATTCAATAACATTTGGACAAATTCTCACCCTTCTTAAACACTGTTTTAAATAAAATGAATAAAGAAACCAGAGAGGTAACCATTGCATTGCTCAAGATTGTGAAAGAAGAGATTGAAAAGGTATTATTAGGTATGCCAATTATTGTTGATCAAAAAACATTTTCCATTTTCCATAAACTGTCGTTAAATATATAGTTTATGCAAACTGTCACACATACTCCTTATTAGGTAAATAAACAAATGAAAAAGAAATAACTGTAATTGAAGATTAATTTTAGTTTGGTATCTCCCCACTCCATCTCAGAATTAGGATTATGAAATACGATCTTAAAAACCAGAAAATAGAAACTGCATTAGTTATAGACACACCAAAACAAGTATTTGGTAATACAAAAAATTAAAACACCGCAAAGAGATAAAGAAAATTTGCATTGTCTACATCAAAAGAAATTGATCCAGAATAAAATCACAAAAACTCGTGTGAAATATATACATTGAAAAACAATTTCATCAACTGTACATAAAATACTTCGGCACTACTAGACTTGTACAATTAGACAGCATATTTTACAATTAGAAGAGTTGTCTGAGGAGGTACAAGAAGCCAGAAATAAAGATTAGTGTAATTATCGTCTTACAAATACGAGGAAGATTTCTTAAACCAAAATTCAGATGTATTTTCAAAGCTTCTAATGTCCTCTAAGATTTGAAGATGAAGATGAAGATTTAGACTTTTTAGAATTGGTGAATTTATAAAATAGCTTTAAAATAGACTGTAAAAATGAACCAACTTATATTATAATTTTGTAAACAAAACCTTTTTAGTATTCCGTAATCGCTTAAAAAAAAGATTTTAATAGATAAATCTATCAACTATATTGGAAAATAATTTCAGGAATTTATCGACACCTGGAATCGAGTTTAATTGTTCTGACCGTTTTTACTACATAATCCGATACTGTGCGCCGTAGCTGAGTGGGATAACTTGTTTTCTGGCGAAAGGAATGTCCCCGGTTTGTTTCTGAAATAGGTTATTGATTTGGAATAATGGGACATTGATGCCATCTATTTACAAATACAGATAAGTGTATATGGCGTTGCTGATTCACGATTCCGATACAAGAAGACAGATCGTGATAAGTGTAAAGAGATATATCCATTACAAAGTTTTTAGAGTCACGTCAGGGCGCGGCATCGCTAACGGTTACTTTGTCCCACAATTATTGTAATTGGTTTAATTTTTTTGCATATGAAAGTTAAATTTATACTTGAAATAATAATGTGACGTTTATTTATATATCCAATAACCATTTCAAGTGAATAGTAATTTAAGTATCGAGGAACTCTTTAATATTATTTATTTGAACCATGTTGCGTTGCGAAAGCTTTCTTTTGTTAAAGCTAGACAAAGTGATTATTTAAATGTTGGCAAAAGTTAAAGCTTTAAAATGTTGATGTAAATGACAAACAACAAGCAACATAGATCATTAACATTGAACATAGACGAAACCGTGTGTTATATAATAATATTGATTAGTTGCAAGTACCTTTTGTCCCTGATGCTTCTGTATGTGTGTACAAAATATTTGTGTACACTATATTATGGATTTGAATGTATGTGTGTATTATTATGTGAACAATGCGTTTGTGTTGCTTGCGCGCATAGCATTGAATCCCAATTGTGCAATAAATGTTGTCATGCAGGTTGCAATTTATTGCATTTTGTATAATTTTGTCACATGCAAATGCCGTTTTTGACAATATGACGTGCTTCGAGAACTCGCGATGAATTTGTGTGTATGTATATGTTAGTTGTTTGTATAAATGTATATACATATGTGTGTATATAATTATATCGGTGTGTGTGTACATGCTGTTTTTGAGTGTGTGTCCTCTTGCAATTGTATAATACATATTCTAAATGCGTGCGAGATTTTGTGCAAATGCTGTTTTGTGATATATAAAACTATATAAACGTATTTACATATACACGTATATATACATAAATGTTAAGTATATATCATAAATGCGAGCGGTGTGGTAGAATAAATTACATGCATTTACATACATATATAATATTGTATATATATAGTATTTACATAATTTATATATAAACTTTGGTCTTGACTATGAAATTTGAGCTCGGTGATTACTTTCTGTTACCTTCCAGACGCAATAACAGTTTTTCAGAATCAGATTCGCGTGTTTTTCCGTGCACAATCGGCATAGGAGTCTTTTTGGGCTGGTGATCGTGAAAAATCTGGGAGTTAGCAAACACTGACAAAATTTCTGGTGCCAACATAGTTCCATGTGCCTGGATCTGGCGATAGTCATCTTCGTGTATTTTGGAACTACTAAGATACAAAAAAAGCTTTTTTTAAACGGATCATGTGAAAAACATATTATACGAACCTTATGCTCGATACATTCCTTTGCAGCCTTGAAGGTTGATTGCACACAGGAGCATTATTATTTTCAATGCTGTGTGGTGCTAAAAATCCGTTGCCCGTTTTCTTGGCCAAATACTCTTCATCATCGTCTGGATTATAGTTTGCTAAAACGTAAAGAAGAACATGTTTATAAATGTTAAATAATACATGTAGTTTTACGTATGGTAACACAGCTAAATATATACGATGATACATACATAGTTTCACCTTTACGTACCTGGTCAACCCATTAAAACATTATATAGAATGTTCAATGTCATCAACTTTACACATTTCTTCTTGGGAAATGCAATTTCATTAATAAAATAATTGTACAATAACATAAAATTAAAGCACAGGGTGAACAAGAATTGTTTTCGGAATATTATTATTAAATCTTAAGTATAGCATAGGTTATTTTAAATGTTTTGATAACATAGGATTTTTTGATATGTAATTACCAATTGTTTCATCATAGCAAAATCTCTCTTCAAAGCAGCTCCAATAGATATCCTCCCAGCAACTGAAATAAATGAGATAAAATGATATAAGTTTTATATAATTATGTCTGTATTTTGATTACTATCTGGAAAAGCATTTTGTTACGAGGACTTTTTAACATGTGACTGTGACTGTTTTAACAAGGAAGAATAAAACAATCTTCAGCAACAAAACCATTCATAGCACTCAGGATTACGACGAAGAGATTGTGGGAGCAAATCAGAAGTCTCTTAGATATGGAAACACGCTCGTACACACTGCATCAGCAAAAGCAAAACATGCTGGTATCGTTATCCTCAAGAGCGCATCAACTCACCGCAGGATTCCATCATCTTCATACAGAAACCAACATTTTAGAAAAAATGCCATTTAAGCGTGCTACAGTGGGGTAATGAAAAATTAATCGATATGTAATTGAAATAACACATAACTCAATAAGTCCGTAGGATGACACATAGATGGCGCTGCTATGTAATAATCCATATGATTTGTACGATTTGTACCAACCTTAAAAAGATATCTGTCAAAATTTCATGACACTCCGACAATTAGTTTAACAGTTACAGAGGTTCAAGTGACGCTACCTTTGAGTTTTTCAAAAAAAATAATTTATCATTGCTTTTTGATGGGTCAAAATACCATCACAGCCAAAGCATGGCTTGATAAGTGTTATCCGGACTCTGCCCCATCGAAACAAACGGTGGAGAAGTGGTTTGCTGATTTTAAAAGTGGCCGTTTCCGTAAAACCGAAAAGTGAAATTGCGAGAGATAGCTGACACTTTGAAGATATCAGAAGGCAGTGTGCACAGTATTTTGCATGAAGATTTGTCCATGAAAAAGCTGTTCACAAAGTGGGTACCGCGTCTGCTCACAGTGGACCAAAAACAACAACGTTTCGATGATTCTGAGAGCTGTTTGGATCTGTTTAACCGGAATAAAAAGGACTTTTTGCGCCGGTATGTGACAATGGATGAAACATGGATCCACCACCACACTCC
>JANSTU010008652.1:0-30817 GCA_027564075.1 Bolitophila hybrida
TCTTGGCCATAACATTAAATTATATGCGTTTTATTTCATCTTGAAAACCTAACCTCTAAAAAAAACACCCTTTACAATGTTTAAGCGCTGTTTAGCCACGTGCCCGTCAGCAACAGAAAATTGTGTTTTTCCTTTTTTTGGATAAATGCTCTTGGCATTCCGGAAAACAAAATTGAGCGCTCTATGGAGTGCAGCGATGTTTTTGAGCATCTTGCAGCTGAGATGGCAGGAGAGAGGCAACTGCACAGTCCAAGGAGTTTGGCATGTGTTCCAGATTACAATTGCTAATACGGAGAGAGGCGACCATTCGACCTATATTTATACCAAAATCTCGAGAAACTCTATTCTTACATATGACCTTATTTTAATAATTTGTCTTAGGCAGATTCGAGATAAAAATTAAAATTAAATTATTATTATTATTAACATCTTTTTATGTAAAGAAAAATAGCTGGAAGAGCTGTTAAGATGGAGGTAGATTGTATGTGGACCAGGTCAGATGCTCAAACGATCATTTGCTCGAACATTTTTTTACGAGACTGGCTGGCGTAAAATATATATAATAAATTGTGTTGTATTTTAAAAAGCCAAACTGAATTTTATGTTTTTCCATATAATTAGCCAGTCCTATTTTTTTTATTTTCGAGCATTTGAGCCGGACCCGATTGTATAAAGGAAATGTTTTGCCGATCAAAATCGCACGCACATATGCTATATATATCGGCAACGGTGTCACAAAAACTTTACAAGCTCTTCTCAACTGTGACCCTTACGACGACCTTTTTGTTCAGAAGAAGGAATGTATAGGTCACGTCCATAATCGAATGGGTACAAGATTGCGCGCAGTCAAGAAACAACATAAAGAAATTGTAAGTAAAGGCGCAGGAAAATTGACAGACAAATTAATAAAATATTTCACTTTGTACTATGGACTTGACGACTGATTCGGCCGAAGAGATGTAAAAAGCTGCGTGGGCAACGTTCGATCACAAATGTTCCACGGATGAGGAGCCGAAACATGACGATCTAGTAATACATATTTATAAATTTATATATAAATGTATTACTTATAATAAAAAAAATAATTGAAAGTAAACAAACTCAATTTCTGCAACTTGGTCAAAATTTGTAAGTTGACTTGTTTTTCCAATAGTGACATAAATTTGTGGCTGATGTGGTCTTGGCGGCTCGTGAAATATGAACTTTTGCGCGATTAGCATCCATGAGTGCCTTTCGATCTTGACTGGGATCCTTTTTAGCTATCCTGAAAGAAAATCGACCTAGACATGGTTTCTTTTTTGGTGGCATTTGTAGTTTTAATAATCTAAACTGTTAAATGGTTAAGTATGTTTCTTTGTCCCCTATCTCTTCCAAAATGATCGCCCATCCAGATGATTCAGGTCAAAAGGATCCGACTCGATATCTTTCCCCGGCTTTCATCTATCTTCTTCTAAAACGACTCATTTGTTTATGTTTTATTGTTTTATTTGTAAAATAACAAGCGCGAGTATAATAAATTCTTAAACAAATCTCTGAATAAAAATTGCAGTGGATTAGCAAGGTATATCTATCTATCTAAAAAGTTCAATATAAAACTCTACCAATATGAATATATAAAATGTATACAATAGAAAAGTATTTTATTTATGATATAAATCGATATTAGTCACCTTTTGAGTTATGTAATTAATAATATAATATATAGCAGCACTTGTGTGTATATTTGTTAGGAGGTTTAACTCTTTGTTATTACCTTTTTTTAGTAATTATAGAAACATGGACGTACTTTTACTCCATTTTTGTATAATAATATGTAACTTATATATAATTGATTTTAGTAAAATGAGCTCTTATTAGTTGCTGTATAGAATTTGTGTGTCTTGGTGTCGCGTGTATGCTTAAATGTGCCTTTATCAATTTGCGATGCTGGGCATGGACCTTCGTGCACCTGAACGTATTCTCGCTTGTACAGGCTAGATCCCATAGTGTTGCCATCACCCAGTGAGAAGTTAGACTGGTTCGCCGTGCGTCGATTAACAGTTGTGCGGTTGGTATTGTGGCCAGTAAAGTTTCCGTATTGATTGGACTCGGATTTTCCATAGAAATCTCCACCTACCGACAGATTGTCCTTGCGCACTACACGACTTGGCTGTGAAGCACCAGTTGACTGGACGTGTTGAGTGTGTGAATCACGTTCCTGACGATGCAGCGAACTGTGACTCTTACGATCACTGGACGTAACGGTGTACATCGACTGGTCGTGCAAATTGGAGATGCTCTTACGTTGTATGGCTCCGGTGGAACTCATGCTGTTCGAGTGTATGGCCTCGCTCGAAGCGGAAACATTTCCCTTACGATGGAACACAGCATTGGTGACATCAGCTGATGAGGTTAGAACATTCTTGCGGTGATGCTGCTGCTGCTGTTGGTTATTCTGCTGTTGTGATGAGACATAATCCCGAGAGTTAGCTTGATTTTGAATGTGATGTTGGCTGGATCTACTCTGATTGTCCACATTTGTGATGTTGTTGACAGTTGTTCTGGTGGTGTGATGTTCAGCGGTCGAGTTAATCGAATTAGTAGACTTGTGCACAGAACACTGGTTCAATACGTTCGAAAGGTTTGAGGAGCTGCCACGCACTACTCTATTATTATTGGTGTGATCACCAACAGTGGACGTATGGTCATGCTTACGAAGATTAAGCTGACTATTGATTTTTTCAGCTTGATTCTTCGATGTGGACTTGGCACTCTGTGATAGTGTTTCCGTGGATTGCATATTTTTGTTTATGATCGTTTTGTTGGTGTGTGATGTTACCGAAGTACTGCTTTCGTTGTTGATTACACGGTTTGTAGATTCGTGATGGTTTGTTATCGATGACATGGCGGAAGAGTTGTTCTTATTGTTTTGACCAATTTTGGCATTATTAACTGTTGTGTGTTGATCACTGTTTATAACTGAATTTGATCCACGTTGTACAGACTGATCGTTGGTCACATTGCGTCCGGAATGCGTAACCACATTTTCAGAGGTTATCTGTCGTCCCGATTGTTGGTTTAACACATTCTCGGAGGTTACGTGTCGTCCCGATTGTTGGTTTAACACATTTTCGGATGTATTGATAATCCGGTTTGTTTTGTTCTGGCTGGTACTACCTGAGGTTATGTGTTGTTGAGACGTTGTATTCTTATTGATAACATTGGTGGTATCTTTAATCAGATGCGACTCGTTTACAATGTTACGCACGTTCTGTGTGTTATTCACAACATTTGTCCTGTTCACTACATTCGATTGATTTATTATGTTTGTGTTTGAGGTGGACTTGTTTGTTAGCTCATGGACGTTTGTCTCAGATTTGCCAGCAACCGTACGAATTATCTCACGTTGAGTTGGTGCAGTTTTCTTGTCATTACCAAGCACAGTAGTAACCTTCATTGTTGTCACTACAATTGTTCCGTCTTTTAGTGCATTAGCATCGCGAGTATTTTCTACTGTTGTCTCGCGATTCACGGTGCGGGAGTCTGTCTTCTGGGTGGTCGTATTGTAGTTCATTTGGTTTGTTGTCTTCATGATATTTGTGTCGCTGCCCAATGATATGCTAGACTGCATGTTGTTTTTGCGTAAGTTTCCTTTGGTCGGTTCAGCGGGTTTAACTGGTGACGACTTAAAGGTGTCTGAGCTGGTTGTAGTTTGACTCATTGTTCCGTCGTTCAATGTTATCTGATCGGAATGCTTAATGATCTTGACGCGTTCAGTTTTTACATTATTAATTGTTTGTTGTGTATTTCTGGATGAGTGGAATTCACCGGTTATCTTAAGGTTATCTTTAGGCTTGTTGGCCACAACCCTTTCGATAGGCTGATATCCTGTTTTTGGTTTGTCTGGACGTTCAAATGTTCCTTCGGGTTTCAAATTGTCTTGGTGTCTGATTGGTGTTCGTTTTTCGGTTGGTCCATATGTTGGTTTCGATGGCTTTTCAAATTCTCCTTCAGGTTTAAGATTGTCCTTTTGCTTAATTGGCGTACGACGTTCACCAGGAGTAATTGGGGCTGGTGCATCCGGTCTATCGAATGATCCCTCTGGTCTTAGATTATCCGGATGACGAACCACATCTACACGTTCTCCACGGATCACGGTATAATCATCTCGCCTATGGTGATCTTCAAATTTACCATCTAATCTCAAGTTGTCCTCGTGCCTAATAATTTGTACCTTTTCCGCTCGCATAGCTTGATACTCGTCGGTTTTACGTGTGGTATCGGTAAACGTCATTTTTCCAGTCATCTTTAGATTGTCTTCATGACGAATAACGTCCGCTCGTTCACCTTTCGTTACCAGATAGTCGGTTTTTGTGATCAGATCCACGAATTTACCTTCAGGCTTAAGATTGTCTTTTGGTTTATATTGTTTTGGACGTTCAGCTGGACCCGTGGTACTTGGTTTACTTGGTCTATCAAAGGTTCCTTCCGGACGAAGATTATCTTCTGGCTTGTATTGCTTAGGCCTTTCGGATGCAGTAAATTTCGGCTTTTCTGGAGTATAGAATTGTCCTTCTGGTTTCAGATTATCCTCTGGAATTGATTGTTTTGGTCGATCAGCTGGAACGAACGGTGACTTTTGAGGTCTATCGAAAACGCCTTCGGGTTTAAGATTATCTTCAGGACGAATTTGAGTAGGTCTCTCAGCAGCTGTAAACTTAGGCTTTTCTGGTGAATAGAATTGACCTTCCGGTTTTAGATTATCCTCTGGCCGTACTTGAGTTGGTCTTTCGGCGGGTCTAAATGAAGTTTTCTCAGGCCGGTCAAATACACCTTCTGTCCTTAGATTATCTTCGGGACGAATTTGAGTTGGTCTCTCGGCAGCTGTAAACTTAGGCTTTTCCGGTGAATAGAATTGACCTTCCGGTTTTAGATTATCCTCTGGTCGTACTTGAGTTGGTCTTTCGGCGGGTCTAAATTGAGTTTTCTCTGGACGATCAAAGACACCTTCTGTTTTAAGATTATCTTCGGGACGAATTTGAGTTGGTCGTTCGGCAGCCGTAAATTTGGGCTTATCCGGCGAATAGAACTGTCCTTCTGGTTTGAGATTATCTTCTGGTCGGACCTGCGTCGGACGTTCTGCTGGTTTGAATGGTGTTTTCTCTGGTCGGTCAAATGTTCCCTCAGTGCGTAGATTATCTTCTGGTCGAATCTGTTTTGGTCTCTCGGAAGCTGAGTACGTGGGTTTTTCTGGTGTATAGAATTTTCCTTCGGGTTTAAGATTATCTTCTGGTATAATTTGCTTAGGTCTTTCGGCTGGCTTGAATTGTGTCTTTTCCGGTCTATCGAAAACACCTTCCGTTTTGAGATTATCTTCAGGACGAATTTGTTGCGGTCTTTCCGAAGCAGTGAATTTAGGTTTCTCAGGAGTATAGAACTGACCTTCAGGCTTCAAGTTGTCTTCTGGTTTCATTTGAGTTGGACGTTCGGCTGGAGTAAATTGCTGTTTAGATGGACGATCGAAAACACCTTCTGGTTTCAAATTATCTTCTGGACGAATCTGAGTTGGTCTTTCAGCTGTTTTATACTCTGTCTTTTCAGTACGTTCAAATGTTCCTTCCATTTTTAAATTATCAGTATGTCTGATTTGAACAGTTTTCTCTCCACGTGTATAAGTGAGTTTTTCTGGACGGTAGAAATCTCCTTCTGGCTTCAGATTGTCTTCTGGACGAACTTGTTGTGGTCTATCAGATGGTGTGTATTCCTGTTTTGTTGGTCGATCGAAAGTACCCTCAGTACGGAGATTGTCTTGTTGTTTAATAAGAGTTCTTTTCTCAGCAGATATAAACTCATCCACGGTGTGCCTCTCAAAAGTACCCTCCATGTGCAAGTTGTCTGTTGGACGTTTTTGAACCACTTTCTCAGACGGAGTAAATTTAGGCTTTTCTGGGGTATAGAAAGTGCCCTCAGGTTTTAGGTTGTCCGTTGGTTTTACTTGAACTGGACGCTCAGATGGACGGAATCCTTGTTTCTCTGGTCTATCGAATTCTCCTTCAGGCCGAAGATTGTCTTCTGGTCGAACAGCATGTGGTCTTTCAGAGGGTACATATTTATCTTTCTCTGGTGTATAGAAGGGGCCTTCTGTTTTTAGATTATCAGTAGGTCTAACTTGTACTGGACGTTCTGATGGACGGAATGGTGATTTTTCTGGTCGGTCAAATTCACCTTCTGGTCTTAAATTATCCTCGGGCTTCGTTTGAGTTCTTCGATCAGCTGGACGGAAAGGCGACTTTTCTGGACGATCAAATTCACCTTCTGGTCGTAAGTTATCTTCTGGACGAACCGCGTGTGGTCTTTCAGATGGGATATATTTTTCTTTTTCGGGAGTGTAGAAAGTTCCTTCAGTTTTGAGATTATCCGTTGGTCGAACTTGAACTGGTCGTTCGGATGGACGGAAGCCTTGTTTTTCTGGCCTATCAAATTCGCCTTCAGGCTTAAGATTATCCTCTGGTTTTGATTGAGTTCTACGATCAGCTGGACGGAACGGTGATTTTTCAGGTCTATCGAATTCACCCTCCGGACGTAGGTTGTCTTCCGGTCTAACAGCATGTGGCCGTTCTGATGGTACGTACTTATCCTTTTCGGGAGTGTAAAAGGTTCCTTCAGGCTTCAGATTGTCTGTTGGTCTAACCTGAACTGGTCTTTCTGACGGACGGAAACCTTGTTTCTCTGGCCTATCAAACTCACCTTCAGGCTTAAGATTATCTTCTGGCTTTGTTTGAGTCCTTCGATCGGCTGGGCGGAAAGGCGATTTTTCTGGCCTTTCAAACTCTCCTTCTGGTCGTAAGTTATCTTCTGGACGAACGGCATGCGGTCTTTCTGATGGGATGTACTTATCTTTTTCGGGAGTATAGAAAGTACCTTCGGACTTCAGATTGTCTGTTGGTCTAACTTGAACAGGACGTTCAGACGGACGGAATGGTGACTTTTCTGGTCTGTCAAATTCGCCTTCTGGTTTCAAATTGTCCTCTGGTTTAGTTTGAGTCCTACGATCAGCTGGTCGGAAGGGTGTCTTTTCTGGTCGATCAAATTCACCTTCTGGTCGTAAATTATCTTCTGGACGAACGGCATGTGGTCTTTCCGAAGGGATGTACTTATCTTTCTCGGGTGTGTAGAAAGTTCCTTCGGGCTTAAGATTGTCCGTTGGTCGCACTTGGGCAGGACGTTCAGACGGACGAAAACCTTGTTTTTCTGGTCTATCAAACTCACCTTCTGGCTTTAGATTATCCTCTGGTTTTGTTTGTGTTCTACGGTCAGCTGGGCGGAATGGCGATTTTTCCGGTCTATCAAATTCTCCTTCTGGACGTAAATTATCTTCAGGACGAACTGCGTGTGGTCTTTCCGATGGTATGTACTTATCTTTTTCAGGAGTGTAAAAAGTTCCTTCGGGCTTCAAATTATCTGTTGGTCGAACTTGTACTGGACGCTCCGAAGGTCGGAAGCCTTGTTTTTCAGGTCTGTCAAACTCACCTTCTGGTTTTAGATTGTCTTCTGGTTTTGTTTGAGTTCTACGGTCAGCTGGTCGGAATGGTGTTTTTTCTGGTCTATCGAATTCGCCCTCAGGACGTAAATTATCTTCCGGACGGACAGCATGTGGTCGCTCTGATGGAACGTACTTATCTTTTTCTGGAGTGTAGAAGGTTCCTTCTGGCTTTAGATTGTCCGTTGGTCGAACTTGAGCAGGACGTTCTGATGGACGGAATCCCTGATTCTCAGGCCTATCAAACTCGCCTTCTGGTCTTAGATTGTCCTCTGGTTTTGTTTGTGTTCTACGGTCAGCTGGACGGAACGGTGACTTTTCTGGTCTATCGAATTCTCCTTCTGGTCTTAAATTGTCTTCTGGTCGAACTGCGTGTGGTCTCTCAGATGGTACGTACTTATCTTTTTCGGGAGTATAGAAAGTTCCTTCGGGCTTCAAATTATCCGTCGGACGAACTTGAACTGGACGTTCAGATGGACGGAACGGTGACTTTTCAGGTCTGTCAAACTCTCCTTCGGGTCTAAGATTATCTTCAGGCTTAGTCTGAGTCCTTCGATCCGCTGGTCGGAATGGAGATTTTTCAGGTCTATCAAATTCTCCTTCTGGACGTAAATTATCTTCTGGTCTAATGGCATGAGGTCTTTCTGAAGGTATGAATTTATCTTTTTCAGGAGTATAGAAAGTTCCTTCCGGTTTAAGATTGTCCGTAGGTCTAACTTGAGCCGGTCTTTCAGACGGACGGAATCCTTGCTTCTCTGGCCTATCAAACTCACCTTCAGGTTTAAGATTATCTTCGGGTTTTGTTTGAGTTCTACGGTCAGCTGGACGGAAGGGTGATTTTTCTGGCCTATCAAATTCGCCTTCTGGCCTAAGATTATCTTCAGGCTTGGTCTGAGTTCTACGATCAGCCGGACGGAATGGAGACTTTTCCGGTCTATCGAACTCACCCTCCGGGCGTAGATTGTCTTCTGGGCGTACAGCGTGTGGTCTTTCAGATGGAACATATTTGTCCTTTTCTGGTGTATAGAAAGTTCCTTCTGGCTTTAAGTTATCCGTTGGTCTAACCTGGGCTGGACGTTCTGATGGACGGAACGGTGACTTTTCTGGTCTATCAAATTCACCTTCTGGTCGCAGGTTATCTTCCGGACGAACTGCCTGTGGTCTCTCCGATGGGATGTATTTATCTTTTTCAGGAGTGTAGAAAGTTCCTTCAGGCTTCAAGTTATCTGTTGGTCTAACCTGTTCTGGGCGTTCTGATGGACGGAAACCTTGTTTTTCAGGCCTATCAAATTCACCTTCTGGTCTAAGATTATCTTCAGGCTTGGTCTGAATTCTACGATCAGCTGGACGGAACGGAGACTTTTCCGGTCTATCGAATTCACCCTCTGGACGTAGATTATCTTCGGGACGCACAGCATGGGGTCTTTCTGATGGGACATACTTATCTTTCTCCGGAGTATAGAATGTACCTTCTGGTTTTAGATTGTCAGTGGGTCTAACCTGGACTGGACGTTCTGACGGGCGGAATGGCGATTTTTCTGGTCTGTCAAACTCACCTTCAGGCCTCAGATTATCTTCTGGTTTAGTTTGAATTCTACGATCAGCTGGTCGGAAAGGTGATTTTTCTGGTCTATCAAATTCACCTTCTGGACGTAAATTATCTTCGGGGCGAACAGCATGTGGTCTCTCCGAGGGAACGTATTTATCTTTTTCAGGAGTATAGAATGTTCCTTCGGGTTTGAGGTTGTCGGTTGGTCGTACTTGTACTGGTCGTTCAGATGGACGGAATCCTTGTTTTTCGGGTCTCTCAAATTCGCCTTCGGGCTTTAGGTTATCTGCGGGCTTAGTTTGGATTCTACGATCTGCTGGACGGAAAGGAGATTTCTCTGGCCGATCAAATTCACCCTCAGGGCGAAGATTGTCTTCTGGTCGAATTGCATGAGGACGTTCCGATGAAACATATTTATCTTTTTCTGGGGTGTAAAAAGTTCCTTCTGGCTTTAGATTGTCCGTTGGTTTAACTTGTGTAGGACGTTCTGATGGACGGAATTCTGGTTTTTCTGGTCTATCAAATTCACCTTCTGGCTTAAGATTGTCTTCTGGTTTAGTCTGTGTCCTACGGTCAGCCGGGCGGAAGGGTGATTTTTCTGGTCTATCGAATTCGCCCTCTGGTTTCAGATTATCTTCTGGTTTTGTTTGAATTCTACGGTCAGCTGGACGGAAAGGAGATTTTTCTGGTCTATCGAACACTCCTTCCGGACGAAGATTGTCTTCTGGTCGAATTGCATGTGGCCTTTCGGATGGTACGTACTTGTCCTTTTCGGGAGTATAAAAGGTACCTTCAGGTTTTAGATTGTCCTCATGCCTAACAATTGTTGTTCTGGCATTGGTAACATCGAACAGTGTTTTGTAATTTTCTTCGGTTGTTGTAGTGGTTTTCTCGTCGATGCGTTGATAGAATCGATCCACATCGTCCTTTGTCCATGTACGTTTTCGTGGTCGTTGGTAGACCACTTCTGTGTCATTGAAGTCCGTTTGATTTGTTGTAATGAAATTGGTTTCGCCTTCCGTAATTAGATTGTCAACCTTCTTCTTGGAGATAATTGTTTTCTCAAAGTTTTCTGTATGATTTATGTACTCGGATGCACTGGTGGTATTTGTATGGAATTCACCCTCTATTTTTGTCCAGGTATTTCGTCGAATTGGCGAAACACGTTCAGATGGCTCGCCTGTGTAGTCCAGGTTGCTTGTAGTGGTATCTAATAAAAATAAAGATTAGGTAAAATATTTTAAGATAATATTTGTTATATTTACCATCAAAAGTACCGGTTACTTTCAAGTTATCTTGAGGCTTTGATACTGTCAGTCGTTCAGCTGGTTTAAAAGATGGTTTCTCAGGTGTGTAAAATTCACCTTCTGGTTTAAGATTGTCCTCTGGTTTTTTCTGTTGCGGTCTCTCGGCTGGTGTAAATGTCGACTTTTCTGGTCGGTCGAATTGTCCTTCGGGACGCAGATTATCCTGCGGTCGGACCTGTTGTGGTCTTTCTGCTGGTGCGAATGGAGACTTTTCTGGTCGGTCAAAAACACCTTCTGGACGTAGGTTATCTTCAGGTTTCTTTTGCTGTGGCCTCTCCGCCGGAGTAAACGGAGACTTTTCGGGTCTATCAAATTGACCTTCCGGACGAAGATTATCCTGTGGTCGGACCTGCTGTGGCCTTTCCGCTGGAGAGTATGGCGATTTTTCGGGACGGTCAAATTGACCTTCTGGTCGTAGATTGTCTTCGGGTTTCTTTTGCTGTGGCCTCTCGGCTGGAGTAAACGGAGACTTTTCGGGTCTTTCGAATTGACCTTCCGGACGAAGATTATCCTGTGGTCGGACCTGCTGTGGCCTTTCCGCTGGAGAGTACGGAGATTTTTCCGGCCTATCGAATTGACCTTCTGGCTTAAGATTGTCTTCAGGCCGTTTTTGCTGTGGCCTTTCAGCGGGTTGATATTCAATTTTTTCGGGTCTATTAAAATCTCCCTCGGGCTTAAGGTTGTCAACTGGTCGCTTGATGGGTGTTCGTATTTGGCTAACATCAGTGATGGTCTGGTTCAAGAAATCTTGCTGGTACGCAGTTGTCGTGGACTCGGTGTGATGTTCCTCAGTGAATGAGGTAATATTGTGATCTGGTTCAGGTCCATGAGTACATCTATGACGTCTGAAAATTGAAAATAATTACAAATGTAAAGGCATACTAGAAATCATTGAACTTTTTTTGTCAGCATCGTCTGGAAATTATTTTGCGCTGTGCGACAAACACGGAATCTGCCTACGTGCACCTTCAAGTAAGTGAATAATATTAAATAATGATGCAGTTCATTACAAGGAGAATAAACCACAACGTCTTGTCGGCATGTCGCATAAATAAAACCGGTTGCCTACGACACACACGAATCTTATTGCGCTCGATGAGTGTTTCTTTAAGTGCGTGGGCTTCGACCGACAGTAAATGAACCAGCTTTTGATATTAGTCATAATCGAAGAG
The DNA here is from genome assembly GCA_027564075.1 of Bolitophila hybrida. NCBI lineage: Eukaryota > Metazoa > Arthropoda > Insecta > Diptera > Mycetophilidae > Bolitophila > Bolitophila hybrida. The sequence goes on from JANSTU010008652.1 coordinate 11,548, forward strand.
AAAATATATGCGTAGGCACAAACAGTGCAACGCGCGACGAGGGACAGAATATGCGTGCGCGCACACCTTCAACTCAGTGCAGCCATATGAAATACAACAATTACAATCTTATTTTAGTTAATTTGAAACTTATTTCTATAGATACGAAGCGGAAATTGTTAACTAGTGCATGCTCATAAAATATTGTTATGGCTATGCTGATAGTACTCGTATTATATATGTACCATATGCTCGTATAAATTTGTATTAATGATTGTGTTTGGCTAGCAGAGCCTTGGGACAATGCGGCGGATGTTTCGCCTACCTCAAAATAAATAATTGTCATAGTATGTATTTACAAAAAAATGATACACTACTAAAATTAGCTAGAATTAGCATTATCATGCTTCATGATTTATAAATGGAAAACACTTATAACAGACATTTTTTCTATATGTATTTTCTAGTTGTTTGTTTAAATGTGTTAAAAATGTATGCATACAAGTATAAAACAAATAGCACATTTTTGAGGCAAATAAAGTCTACAAAATATTGAATTACGCAATCGACTTGAACCAATAATATTTCTGTAATTTTATAAATAGTTTAAGAATTATTATAAATTAATATTACGGTTTAAATTCTTTAATATTTTTGCAAATCTTGTGAAATCTATAAATGTACTTTTTTAAGCGATTTGAGGCTAAAAATCAATGTAAAATAAATCATAAATCTAGTCAAAATATTGATACTGCATTTAATTTTGAAGAGAGAATTATTAAAATAAAAATTCAATAGATAAAAGATGGTAAGAGAGCATTTGCCTTTTAGTATTTCTGAGTCGAAATTAAAATTAGTACTCTTCAGCAAAAACATAATGTTCAAACAATTAGATTTTAATTCAATGGTCTCCTCCAATGATAAAAATCTACAATTATGTTGTAAATTCTGCGGTTGAAAAATGGACAAAACTTCGAAAAGCTATATGCATTTTTCGGCGGTCTAGAACTAATTCAACACTTGAAATTCTGTCTATCAATATATAAATTCCAGTGGATGCATTTTTTTGGAACTGGAAGTAAATCAACTAATAGCATGATTTTGAAAAGAAAGATTTTGAAAAGCAATATTTTCAAAACAAGATTATGAAAAGCATGCAAAAGACCCAAACCCAAGAAAATGAACACATTCTTTAGTAAAGCCGGGATCACCATTGATGAATTACCTAATGGCAAACTTGTCTAATTAAAATGTTCTTTCCTATTTTTGGTTACGAAGTGCCAAACTGAAGATGGTTGGTCCGTCAAGGGAACAGATTTTATTGAGAACTTCACTTTGGCGCTCTTAAGCAAAATAAGTAATTTTGTTTTCTATTCTATACGGATAAAATTATGTCTTCAAAAAAAAAAATTATTCTTATATCTAGCTGGCAAAAAACGTTTTCAAAAATAAGCTTGTATTTCGCTCTTCAGACTTAACACCTACGGGAGAGAGGGCGCCAATGTTTTATCAACAAAACGGTAAAAGTAATATTTTTAGAATGGAAGGGAGAGTGTGAAGTGTATTAAATGAAAAGTATTTAAAATAGATATGATTTCAAAAAAGGTGAATAAAATCGGACATTCCTTAAAGATAGAGTGAGAGTGGTAAAAAATATGATGATTAATTATTTAAGTTAAAGAGTTGCCTCTAACATCACTCTCGGAAATTAAAAAAAATATGGTGGATCCCAGTACAATGCGGAATTTCTGGCAACGACAATGAAGACGTTCTTGGTAAAAAGACATCGCGAAGAGGAAACTTCGATCTACTTATACTCACTTTTACTCAGCTTATCATGTTTAACGATATACTGGTCAAGCAGACCAACCAATAAGACATTTATAGATTCATACATGCAATCAAATCAATGTTCTGTATTGTACTCTGTTATTTTATAAATCATGTCCAATAATTTAATACAGTAATATATACCTTATAACTTAAACTTAAAACTCACTATTTGAGTCTATATAAAATTCATAGTATACGGAATATTTTTTTTTGGCATTCATATAAAGCTTTTTTCTACTTTCGTTTTTAGGAATTAGTTCAAGCTTTAGAAGATTTGGGTTTTATGATTTCTGTAATGTATTAAGTTTACAATTTATAGAAATCAAATCGATACGATTATAATAAAAAAATGTTATTCATTGAACAGAAAAAAATATTCTCAATCTGGACTAAACCAATTAACAAAAAAGAACATTAAATCTTAAAAAATATACAACATAAAATCATTTGAAAAAACAGCAAAGTAAAAAATGCATCTAAACAAAAAAAAAATACTGAAATAAATATCAACAAACACAAATACATGCAACATTAAACATTAAACATTTTATGAACAAATAATTACATATGTTATATGTATACAATTATAAGTAATTACACAATAAAATATTTCACCTTAGGAAATGTCTTTTTATGAGTTGTTGCCTACGAAATGACTGATAAATATATAATTATAAAAAAAATCATAATTGCAATTAATTTAAATTTAAATATAATGTTTTTTTTTAAATTGCAATCAAATAATTTAAAAAATATATTCAAATTGTAATAAATATAATAATTTTTTAAATTGTATATAAAATAAATCTCTTCGCTTCTATCAGGACTGCTAACAGAAAACCAACACACATACAAGATATATATATATATATTATTTTATATTGTGCCCAGCGATGGAAGAATGCTAATCGACCTCTAACAAAAACCAAATCTGCATAGATGACCCAGCCCGATAAATACATACACACAGTTAATGCGATAAGTTGTTTACGCACTGCGCCGGCCAGCATTTTATTAATTAGAAAATAATGTTTAATATAACATAATCGGTTTCATTTCTCGAAGACGTGCACATACACACACTATGTATATTTTTCTTATCGATGTATATGTGTGTGTGTGTGTTGTGTATTTGTTTGAGTTTCAATGAATATATTGAATAGTCACAACAAAATAATAAGTGGTGTCAGCGGTGAGTATATGTTTCTGTAATTGAGTCTGACATCATCGCTAGCTGGAGAATTTCTTTTTAGCATGTTTCAGACTCTATATATAGTGTAATACTGACTTATATGTATAATATATGTAAGACAATATATAGGTCTTAAACACACACACACACATGAATACACAGTATTAAAGACACTCAAGCACATACACAAAGATACATAGAAATATGTGTTTTTATGTTCGTGATCATTTTGCTAAATTCAGACCTCTCTCGGTGACTTGTCTTCTCTGTATGTATTAGTTTTGGATCATAAAATTGTATATATGCGTATTTTGTATGTTTTTGTGTTTGTATGCACGCGCGTGCTTCTCTCTGTGAGACTCGCCTAATTTATATGGCGTTTTTCAAAATGAATAACGCTTTGATTGTTGCGTTCGAGTTTGTTATTTGTTGCTGACCTTCGGAAGACTTCCAAAACGCTTGTATGTATAATATAGTATATACTGTATATTGTATACATTGCTTTTTATATGATCTGTATTCAGTTCAATGCGTGGTGAACGTGAGGGATTTAATTTTAGTAGCACAATCGATTCTCGGTATTCATCTAATTATTTATGTTTTTAAAGACACGTATAAATATAAATATAAAATACAATCATAAAATAGATATTCTAAAATTAGAATCCAACTAATTTTTCTGAAAATTGTTGTGCATTTTTGCAATTTATAAGGTTAAAAGGCAACCGATTACCAACAGAAATTAAACAAATGACCTAATTCATAATATTAGTATTATGACTTACCCGCAAGTGCATATCTCACAGATACACTGTTCGGTGTGACCAGTGGTACGCCAGGGCGTTGTCTTCGAATCGACCGGTTTCTTTGAAACGGGTGTTTTAGGACCGCCTGGCAGTTCGTCGGGTCGCCTTGTTACGGATCGATCGACGACGTCGGAACTTGTCTGAGATGTAGTCTTTACATCTTTCTGTGAACATCAGAAATAAAATGTTGATAATTATAGTTATTGCAATTTTGTTAGAGCAAATACTGATCTTACCAAATTTTTTATGTCGGTAAAGTCCTCGTTAACAATGTTCGTTATGGTCGTATGGCTATCGCTGATGTTGGTGGTGTTCTGGACGTTCGTGATGTCCGTGTGTGTCTCCGAATAGTCGTTGATGTTGCGGATGTTTGTGATGTCTGTCACATCGTCCACAATGATGATCTTTTCGCGAACGGGATGCTCGACGATCTTCTCGATGAAGTCGGTGTGTGTGCGCTCGTCCACCACCTTCCATGTATTTGTGCTGGCATCGAAAATCTAATGAACAAATTATTATTATTAATTTATCAATTTCTAATTTTTTTTCATATGTATAATTGTATATACTCGTACTATATTACACATGTATGTAAACAAAATTGAAATATGTGCAATATTTATTTTAAGTAAACAGCTGATGCTGTCATTCATTCTTTATTTGTATATGAAGGTTCAATGTTTGTTTCTCAATTTAATTTGTTAATCATCATTTGTTTTCATTTTATAAATAAAAAATGATGTCTCGCTATAAAAAAATAATCATTTTCTTTCTTATTAACAATCATGAGTACTTTGTCTAGTTAAGACACCAAGGCCATCGCAGGAACGGGCAATCTAATAAGAGACCTACAACGTGTGAATCTTTGACTTGAGCCATTTTTAAACCCCTAAAATATTTGGGTACATGAGGGACCGATGCAAGAACAGCCGAGTACAGAATTATGTTGCCCCGGTATGTTTGCGAATTGGAGAGCAAGCCAGCGCAATTCCGGTACTGACAGTTCAAAAATTGGTGCAATCACAGGTTTTGATATAGATCTCCATTAATAATTCGAGACATTTTATCTTCATGGGAATCGAACATTGATCCACAAGTTCTAGCAAAATTACATACATACATATATGTACATATTTTCTGTTTAATTTCCCCAATCAATAAATCAGCATTTTGCTATTCATATGATTTGCTTACAAACTATCTGAAATATATTCGATTTGTTATTTATTATAAGAAATCTGCGTATATAACTAAACACCTAAATACATATAATATGATATATACAGTTTGCCAATAGAATGTAAACACTGAGTGATTTTAGTTATTTTTCGATAAATAACACTCAGCAGCAAGAAAAATATTGTAAAAAGGATGCGGTTTTATACAGACAAGGTTTTAAAGATACCAGCCTATTGGAACAGAGTGTTGTGGACAGACGAATCAATGATTAGGTTGCGCCATAGTCACGGGAGAGCTTTTGTGTGGAGAGGTATTGATGAAATTTTGTCGTTTAAATGTACTCAACACACGATTAAAAATTTCCAACAAGGTTTAATGGTCTCGGGATGCATATCGTCTTATGGAGTAGACAAAATAGTAATTCTTGACGGAAAAGTTACTGAAGTGAAGTGAAGTCTACAGGTAACTGCTTGAAGACGTTATAATTCCTGAGGGTAAACGTTTGATTGGTGACGATTTTATCCTTCAGCAGAACAACGTACCGATCCACACGGCGAAAATTGTGAAGAATTTTCTGCAGACAAATAATGTGTACATTTTGAACTGGCCACCCCAAAGCCTTGATCTATCTCCGATAGAGAATGTGTGGGTCTTACTTAAGCTACGCACAGAGGAGAAAATTCCATCTAATATGAGAGAACTGAAGGCATGTATTGAATCTGCATGGAACTCAATTACTCCAGAAGAGTGCAGACGATTTACTATGTCATTTCCTGGAAGACTTTCAACGATGTTCATTGGGGCTATTAAAAGGTTTATTTACATTCTTTTGGAACATAATATTTACTCGTGGATTTTAATGATGTCTGTATTAATTTCAGAAACTACCAAAATTGGACTTTTTTTGGTTGATCTGTAGCCAAGTATTATAAACAAACGAAGTAACTGTATGTATAGGGGAAGAGTCCGGTTTAAGGTACTGCGCATCGTTTGACAGACAGACATTAGATGAAATAATTATGGCAGCATGCTTTGTGCTGTAAACAATTATTTTTCTTCAAAAATAAAAAAAAATAACTTTTTTTATAGTTTTATAAATTGAAGTGAATTAATCAAGAATGCATATTTATTCAGTAAATGTATTATACTTTGTGATTCAATATTGATTGCAAACAATAAGTGAGACAAAAAAACACCTCAAGATGGCTGCTAAATTTGCTTGTGGGCACCTTTTTTTGTTAACTCCATATTCATCTACTTCGGTCACGCCACGTCAGTGAGCAGTCATTCAATTTATTTCTATTTTGGATGAATTCGGCCCAGTGCGCAGTGTGCTATCGCATCGCGGCCGCAATCCAATGGTGAGTTCGGAGCTGACTTCTACGGACGATTTTTCGGGTTTTAAGTAGAAAGCAGCTGAACGGAATGCTAAGGAAGTATCAAGGAAGTTACACAAGCTATGTGCACCAATCCAACTCTAGCCAAGCGCGTTATGGCAAACGAGTTCATCAGTAATTCTAAACAGCGCGTAAGTGCTGCTAGTATAGTATTCAATATATACAGTATTGAAATAATAAAATATTACTTGTCCGAAAAAAGGTAGTATAGATTTACATTCTACAAATACAGTCCACCTAAACTGAATTTACTACTCAGTTTTTTTAAATCTTAAATCTCGAGCAGCCAGTTTGAGCCTGCCGGGAAATAATCACATCTGAGCGTCTAGTGCAATTTAATAGCCGTATATCAATGAAGTGGTAATAACAGAAAATAAAGACCTTCGAAGAAAAATAGGTAAAAACTAAAAGTCCTACGAAGAAAATAGACATAAATAAAAGGTACTTAAAAAGCAAGGCAATTTTTTTTTTAAATTTGAACAGTAAAAAAAAAACAAATGAAATGACAGAAGAGAATGCAGGAAATACAAGCCGAGGATTCTGTGCGACCAGAGAAGATCAGAGCCAGAAGTTAGCCAATTGCCGCCTGTGCAGCCATACAACGCCAAGCCGAGGAACAAAGTAACGTAAGCGATTCAATTAGTTTTATTCTCTATAAATTGAAGAAAATATAATATATAATTATATATAGTAATTTATAAAAGTTAACATACACATAATATATATATAATAATAGCACATAGAAGTGAACCTTATAATAAACACCAGTTAGTTAGTTAGTTAATATTGTGCTGCTGTGTGACATACAATTTAAAATTCTTCGACTGAATAACGTAAAAAATCTAAAAAAAATCTAAAATCTAAAGCAATCAACAAATCTTTGCTTTATATTATATAAAAATATTGAATTATAACAATATTTAAAAAATATTATTGCTATGGAACCTGGATGTGCAAGAAAAAAATGTACCATGACCATAAAGTCTGGTACATCATTTAACACATCACTCACTTCATTATTTACTCCGTATATAAATCTAAGTCAACATATTGTATCAAAAGTAGCATTATCAAAACATATAGATAAATATAGTTATTTTATTGAAGACAATTTCGATATTACCATGATATAAAATTCTATTAATAATTGAACATCATGACATACATTAATATGTAATGACGACTAATGCCGTACTTCACATTTTAATAAGTTTTATTATAGTTGTCATTGTTATATACAGAATTTTAAGAATTACAAATATTCCTTTAGATGAATCTTTCCAGAATCATTGTACTTAATAACATATTAGTAGTAACCTCCTAACAGAACGGGGGAGTATGTTGGAGCATCCAACAGCCCCATCTATAATATATGTATATAATAATAGATTGTACAATAATATAAATATATTAATATAAAAATTAAAAATCTAGATTTACTAGTTTAAAATTTGAAAAGCTCAAAAACGTTTGATAATTTAAAAAAAGGCGCTAATTGCTACTTCGACAATAACGTGCTCAAACCCTTAAAACTTAAGCAGCTTGAAAATGTATTTACGAGTTCAGCAAACGGCCTAATCAAGAAATCTGTCGCGAAATGATTTTAAAAAGATGACTATCATTACTCTTATTTTATTATTTAAAAAGAAAATCATAAGGTACTTGAATGAGGTTTTCCAATACACTTGTAATATTTTTAATCTTGGAAAAACTAAAATGTTTTCACAGAATAAGCTATCTAGCAAAAAATTATTCTACATTTATTTAAACGAGTAAGTGAATCGATATATCACGAACACTATCGTGTTTTAGCATCAGTGACTTCTGCATAGATTCTGATGGAATCATTTTGAACCATCGCAGTTTAACATCATAAAAAAGCCGTTCAAAATGTCTACCCTACAAGCATGTTGAAGAGAGTGTGAAAAGTTTTTCGAAAAAGGTATACATTTCAGGGGTTCAGGGGTTTCAAGGGTTCTGTAAATACGGGGTTTTCGGAATGAAATCTAGCTGGTTCATTTGATGGATGCGATAAACATGGCAAGAAAAGTCCCATCAATAAAACTGCAGAGAATCCTGCAGTTTTCATCCGGAAAACAATTGCTTTTTCCGACGGGACAACATCCATCAATTTCCTCATCAACACCGGCGCCGACGTCTCTGTCCTACCGCCAACAAGATCATAGCGTCAGCACCCAACATCCGTTTTCAACTTGGTACAGTATCACACATATGAAAAAAGAGACAATATCGCATCAGGGGTCAGTTTTCGTAAAGCTCAGGCTAAATGGACTGCTAATCAACGAAAAGAAATGCCAGTTAAGCGTAAGTAGGTATTTAAACACAAATAAATATTTTGGGTAACCTTTAACGGTGAGATAGCGACAAAGTTTTATCAAATTCCTTAAGAGCTTTTAAATACCTTTAATTTGATTGAACCCTTTTAACACTCCCCTTCCACACTTCCATCCTTACGAGGTCCAAGATGAACAAAAGTTTAATTTTAAATGCTTCCGTTATGACAAAAATCAACCAACAGCTATTCTATTCAGGTATGACCAGAAATTTGTTTAGCAAAAGACATTGTAAAACAATCTAAAAACTAAACAAAATAAAATGTTTGTAATTGTTCCAATTTATATACAAATTGTTTTTATATTAAAAACCAGTTTTCCTACTAAAAATCAAAACGTTTTACTAGATAAAGTATATATTTGATTTTAATTAAAAAGTAAAATTTTGTATCATTATCGTGTCATTAAAACATATAATTAATCCAGCCTAAATAAAACCAATCTGATTTTGTCAGTCGCAATATTAGAAATAATTGATAGATTGTAAAATGCCTGACAACAATCAGTCCAATATAGTCAGCTATCACTAAATCCGATCATGATAGATGTCTATGATTTATATACTTGCAGAAGCTATAGTTTTATGTAATCTATATACAAGTCGCACAAAAGATATGAATGTTTGCATAGTTAAATACATTAAAGGTATATTGATAATAAATTGATAATAAATTATTGTAAGTTGCATTCTCAAGTGGTGTAAATACTGATTATTTCTATTAATATACTCGTATGTATGTCAATATATGTATATAATAATATATAAATACAAAACAAAAGCTGAATGTAAAAGTCAATGATTATATAGAAGATTTACCTTTGTGATTTCGGTGGTGGTCGTAATATTGGCCACGTCCGCTTGATCGCGTTCGATTTCCTCTACAATGTCTCGGGGCACCGTTGTGCTGGTATCCGTAAACGATTTCTCGTCCACCACTTGCCATTTGCCGGTACGGGTGTCAAAGATCTTGGTCTGGTACGTGGTGGTCGTATGATTTGTGCCCTCGCTAAACATCTCTGGCACATGATGATCATCAACATTCTTGTCACGAATCACTTGCTCCTCGACAACCGTCCACATGCCCTTGCGCTTGTCAAACATCTTTTTCTTGTAGGTCGTAGTATAAGTGCCGTCCGATTCTTGGCTAACGTACCGCATAATGGACGGACGCTTTTTGGTTAGTACCTGATTGTCAACTTCGCGCCATGTCTTGGATTTGGCATCATAGATTTGTTCCACTTTGGAAATGGTACTCTTGCTGGTATTCTGATTAATCACTGTGGTGTTACTGGTTGTAGCGTTTCGATTGATTTCAGTGTTGCTAGTTTTGTCCAGAACGGTGGTCTGATCGACAGACTGCCAGGTCTGAGTATTGTCGTCAAACTTCTCGACTTCGCTGAGTGTCGGTTTTTGTGGACCAACTGTCTTGCTGGTCGTCGGACGTTCACCAGCGGCTGGAACGTTTTTTGGGCCGGTCTTGGTTATTGGACTTTGATCAGCTGGTTTCCAGGTTTGCGTGCGTTCGTCAAATGTTTCCACGTTAGTTGGCTTTTTCGAAGCACCGGACGGACTCTGAGTAGTGTCTTTCGGACGTACTGATCTAACGCCAGCAGCTGGTAGGTTTGTTGTTCGTGAGTCAGTTTCGTGAAGTGTACTCTCATCGACCATTTTCCAGGTCATTGTTTTCGTATCGAATTTCTCGACCTTCTTGTTGATTGGTTTCTGAGTGTCGTCAGTATGGCCAGGTTGTTTTTTTACTGGTCGTGCTCCAGCAGCTGGAACATTTGTTGGTGCAACGGATCCATCTTTCGCGGGACGTGTGCTGCTTGATGGATGCTTTGCCTCTGGGTAATTATCCTGTGGAAGTACTGACCGTACACCAGCAGCTGGGACATTTGTCTCGCGAACTGTATCAGACTCGCTGATAGAACTTGCATCCACAATCTTCCAGGTCATAGTTTTTGTGTCAAACTTCTCGACTTTGCTGCTAGATGTTTTTTGTGTATCGACAACGTGACTAGAGAATTGATTTACTGATCGAACTCCGGCTGCAGGTAAACTAGATGGTTCATCTACGACGGAATGAGTGACAGGACTTTGTGGATGCTCGTTGGTTGTTGACGGTTCATTTGGATGACGTACTGAACGAACGCCAGCAGCTGGGACGTTAGTCGAACGGACTGAATCGGATTCAGTAATCGAGTTTGCATCTACAACTTTCCAGGTCATGGTTTTCGTGTCAAATTTTTCAACCTTGTTGCTTGATGTTCTCTGTGAGTCTACAACGTGGCTTGAGGTCTGATGAACCGACCGTACACCGGCTGCTGGTAAATTTGATGGTTCATCTTTGTCTGGACGATGCTTTGGGGTTTCGGCTAGCGGCGTGATTTGAGAAGGAGTCTGCTTTTCTGGGTGACCTTGCTGAGGACGAACGGATCGCACACCAGCTGCTGGAACGCTAGTCGATTGATCTGAGTTCACCTCATTGATTGTGCTAGCATCTACGACTTTCCATGTCATAGTCTTCGTATCAAACTTCTCGACTTTGCTGCTAGCTGTCTTCTGTGTGTCCATGGTGTGGCTTGAGGTCTGCTGAACAGATCGGACACCGGCTGCTGGAAGGTTCGAAGGGATATCATCAACTGTTCGGTATTCTGGCTTTTCTGATAACACCTTGGTTTTAGTGGGAGTCTTTTCCGTCGGATGGCTTGCATGTGGTTGAACGGATCGCACACCTGCTGCTGGAACGTTAATTTGACGTACTGAGTCCACCTCACTGATAGTGCTAGCATCTACAACATTCCATGTCATAGTCTTAGTGTCAAACTTCTCTACTTTACTGCTTGCTGTCTTTTGTGTGTCCACAGTGTGGCTTGAGGTTTGCTTAACCGATCGAACACCGGCTGCTGGAAGGTTTGAAGGTGTATCATCAACTTTTCGGTATTCTGGCTTCTCTGACAACACAGTGGTTTTAGTGGGAGTCTCTTCTGTGGGATGGCTTCCTTGTGGATGAACGGATCGTACACCTGCTGCTGGACGATTAATCTGTCGTACCGAGTCCACCTCACTGATTGTGCTAGCGTCTACGATTTTCCATGTCATAGTTTTAGTATCAAATTTCTCAACTTTGCTGCTGGCTGTCTTCTGTGAGTCAACTACGTGACTTGAGGTCTGGTGTATAGATCGAACACCGGCTGCTGGTAGGTTTGAAGGTTCATCATCGACTGGTCTTTTTTCTAAGTTATCTGTAAATTTAGATGGCGACTGTCCTGCAGCATGGTTAGGCTGTACGGATCGCACACCTGCTGCTGGAACGCTAATCGGTCGTACTGAGTCCACCTCACTGATTGAGCTAACATCTACGACTTTCCATGTCATTGTTTTTGTGTCAAATTTTTCCACTTTGCTACTGGCTGTCTTCTGTGTATCTACAACGTGACTAGAGGTCTGGTGACCAGAACGTACACCAGCCGCTGGCAAATTTTCTGGACTCTGATGCAAGCCATTGTTTTGAGAAGGAGCTCCAGCGGCTGGTAGGTTTGTTGAATGAACTGAATCAGACTCACTGACCGAACTAGCATCAACAACCTTCCAGGTATTCGTTTTAGTGTCAAACTTCTCAACCTTGCTACTAGCGGTTTTCTGTGAATCTACAGTGTGACTAGATTGATGATGGATCGATCGTACACCTGCAGCTGGTTCATCTGGAGTCTGAGTCAAATCTGTGCCGTATGATGGAATTTCGCCGTCGTGACTTGTTGGATGACGTACACCTGCACTTGGTACATTGGTTGCTCGTACAGAATCGGACTCATTGGTTGAACTCTCGTCCACAATTTTCCAGGTCATTGTACGTTCATCGAACTTTTCGACTTTTTTGTTTGATGTTTTCTGGGAGTCGTGGGTGGAATGGTGTACACTGTCCGATTTCGGTGTGTCAACTTTACGAACTGAACGAACACCTGCGGCTGGTAAGTTTACTGACTGATGAGCATCTGTCTCCTGCACCGTGTTAGCATCTACCATTTTCCATGTCATTGTTCGATTGTCGAATCGCTCAACTTTGCTTGTTGATGTCGTGGTTTGTGAGTCTGCAACATTGCTTGTAGTACTAGATTGACGTACAGATCTGACTCCAGCAGCTGGAACGCTTGTCACTGGAACGACGGTGTCTCTCTCATTGACAGTCGTTTCATCGACCACCTTCCAAGTCTTGGTGCGATCATCAAACATTTTCGTTGTAAACGTTGTCGTAGAATCCCGACCGGTGCTTGGAATTGGTTGAGATTGTTGATCGGTGATTTGTTGTTGTTGCGTCGACGATGAACCGGCAGTAGTCATTGTTGAGCTACTGGTCTGGTTTGTCGACGATGACTGAAAAACCGACTCGGAAGAAGCATCGATAGAATGGTGCTGCCGATCAATAACATCATGAATTACATTATGAATATCGTCAGTTGGAATATGCACCTGTTGCAAACTGAGAGAATCGATCACCGGCATAGCGTCCAAGATACGATTATTCTCTCGTGAAGCAACCTCCGTAATGTACTTTCCAGTTTTGTGATCGTAGCGAATATTTTCAGCACTATCCTGACTGTATTCGATTGGATTTGAGCTGCCTGTGTGATCAATTTTGCGAGCTGCAGATTTTGAGGAACGAATGTAATTTGGATCCTCACCCGGACGACCGGTATCATACTTGATTTTCTCTGTATCATGTTTGGCAGAAAATTCAACTTTCGGTTCAATACCGGTGCCACTGCTAGCCTTAAAATGCTCCTCAGAATTACTTGCTTTGCTGGCACCCCAATTGCGAGAGGTCACATTAACCTTGCCATCCTGATCGGTGACGATCTCAACGACATTGCTACTGCTGGACGAAGATTGTTGTACGCTCGACGATGAAGTCGATGTTTGCGAAACGATCTCCGTCACCCCCGCGTCCGTGAAGAGCGCCTTATTTGTCTTTGAATTCAACGGTTTAGTTGAGTCGCTCTCTTCGCGCACAGTCGTCGCTGTCTCTCCGCCAGCGATTGTTTTCACCTCGACGATCTGCGTGCCACCGAAAATGATTCTCTCTTTTGACTTTGTCGATGATGTCATGTCTGGCGTCGTCACGACATACTGTGGCTGCTGATGGCCTGATGCAAACGAGGAGGTGGACCCACTGCGATTAAGGTCAGTCACTTCGGCAATATGAACACCAGATTGCACGGAGGTGGTGCTCCCACTCCTTTCGACATGATGTTCCGATTTAGTGGTTGTCGACGAACTGGATGTAGTCACAGCAGTCTTCGAGGACGAAGATGCCTTCGAGTCGACTGCCTTCGAATTTTGTTTCTTTTTAATAACCATTTTAACGCTTTTGTTCACTTATCACGTGTAATCTCACGTAATTACGTACAACAATAACAAAATATTATCTAAACTCACTAAAAAAATGCACTAATCACTTGATGGTAAGATTACGATCACCGGACACTTTTCAATGAAACGACACGAAAACAGAAAGGCACAATTAAATATCACTTTGTGTACGACTACAGCGGAATGCAAATATCACATATGTACATATATCGAGCGATCGAGTGTGTATGTGTAATATAAGTATATATAGCTTATGTAACACTTGCGTACACTTTGTGGAATTACTCTCAATTGCACTTAATTATCACTAAGGTTGTTCTGAATTTAGAATGATCTCCGTTGAAATGAGGGATTACGATTGTAAGGCACAGCGGATTTGACACACAGGTGTCTTTGGTCACTTATTTTTTTAGAGATTCAAAGTCTCTGTGTATGTGTATAATGTATTATAGTATTTATATGAATAATTTAATTCCAGTTTTGATAGTCCGCGAGCACTGAACAACAACACAACATAGTACCGCTTCGAGCGGCTAAACAACACATACTGAAGGTCTTTGCGGTAGCGCCGACTAAAGTCATTTGGATTTAGTATCGAGTGGGGCGAAGACGGTGCTCGAGTGGGAATTACGAAGGGGACTTCACACACACAGGTGAACGATGCTCATGTGTGCGGACGACTATCGCACAAGTGTTGGTATCTCTTATCACTATCGCCGCCGCGTGTTCAGGTGTGATTACAGCGCAGGTAATTCATATGTGCTCCATGGAGCGTATGTGTGCGCGCGTGGTGCGTTTTTTTGTATTTGTTGTGTTGTCGTCTGGAGAGCTTGCCATTCGACCGGCACAAGTGATTTCGTCACTGATGAGAGTGAACTCTCGCGAAGCGTATAGAACGTTTGTTGTTTTTTTTTTGGACCACAGCAAATCAAAACAATAATAGATTTGTAATTTAGTGGAAGCGTGGTCGTATATAGACATTACATTTCATGACTGTGTTTCTATATTAATACGTCATGGATGGTTTAGCAGCTCTTCCATAAATGAAGTTGTCTTTGAGTCATGGCTCAGCGCATTTTATATGGCGTCAGAAACTAGTTTCGGTTTAACACTTTGAACGGAATATATACGATTTTAATTAAATCATCAACATTATTTCGGTAGCACGTAATTACCGTACAATATACAATATATAGGTCATCTAGGGTTTGAATTTAAACTGATTTGAATTAAAACTATTTAGTTATTTGCTGTTCTGCATATATTTTAATTAAAATTAAGCTTTTTCGATTAATTTAAGTTTTTTAATAACATTTTTTGACGAAAAATAGAAATATAGAATTTGAACTTTTGGATATATTTATTGACATTGCAAGTAAGCCAGAATAAAAATATTGAAATATACATAACAAATAGTTTTACACACCGATGTAATAAAAAATCTGGCTGACGGTCTCTATCATTCCGGACGATTGGCTTATCAGAAGTACAATAATAAACAAACGACATTTTAATCAGTGAAGCTGCGACAGAGTGCGCTTTAGAATCATTTGAAAATATTTAAAATTAAATAATTGATTATATTGTTGGAAAGAGAGAAATGTGCACATTTAAACTAACACAAATAGCTATACAATTTTTAATTTTTTTTTTAGAAGTAGTAGTTGTTTTTCTTGTAAAAAATTATATGAAAATCATAAATTTTCAGAAATAAAAGCTTAGTTAGTTCTACAATTAATTCTAGAAACATCTTAGTTGACATTTGGTAAATTGTGTGGGTTTGAATCAGGACATGAAAGAAACTCAATAGTTAATTCTTATTATCATTATATTTTTGTCTGTGTTCGGTTTAATTCCTACACGACACATAATATTATTCTTAGAATTTTTAAGTTTGTTATTCTAATACTATATATGTCAATTAGGTCTGAAAGCTTGAACCTTTTCAGCCTTCTAGTGTTATTTTCTGTATGTAAAAGTTTCACTGCTAGTTCTTTTGGGTTTAGTACTCACCCGTTTTTTATATTTTTTTATATATAATTTTAGAAAAACTGGTGTACAGGATTCTCACTTTATTGTGAAAGTAATGTGAACTGTCTGTCGCAGTGGAATTTACACCTACAATCGTGGAATTTATCATGGACATAAAAACAAAAAAAATACACTTTTAACTAAACCCTCTCTTTTTCTTCTTCTGGAAACAGGAGAGGAAACATGTTGGTAATAAGAGGAGTTGTACAATTACACTCCAAGTGGTGCGTCAGCAACTACGCAGAACAAGCCGCCGAGATTAGATTCTAGAATAATTATTAAGAAACAATTTAGAACCAATGTAGGGAACGAACCTACTATTATAATAAGAGTAAGAAAAGAGGTAATTCACCCTAGTTACAATCCGACTTGCCAATTCTATCACAGATTGGCGTGTTTCGGCGGAAATTTCGATGTCCAACCTAGTAACATGCCACTCACTGTTTATGATCTAGAGAGATTAGCCAGTGAGTTTTCAAATGTTCTTACGGAATCCTTTAATATAAGCTGTCCAATCAGAGAAACACGCTCTGAATATAAACCGCCATGGTAGAGTTATAGATTACAGCTCTTCTGGATCCCCGGTCATTCAGGTTTTTCGGTACACGAAATTGCCGATGAACTGGCACGCAAAGGGTCCGAAACTTCTTTAATCGGACCGGAACCTGTTTTGGAAATCTTCCGTTCTTAGAGGAGAACTACCATACAGACACATATGAATTAACTTTGAATTCGTTTGCTTTTATTCTCCATCTGTCCAGCCATTGTTTGAGCTCGTTCAGATGATTTTTTAGATTATTTGACGCCGAGTAGGTAGAGCAACGGACTCAAAACGCTGCCTTGTGGTACGCCCGCTTCAATTGAAAACAATTTCGTTCGTTCATCTTTAATTTTCACATAAAATTGTCTATTTTCCAGATAAGATTTTATAATCCTGAAGAAATGCGGTGGTAAGTTTATTTTAGTTTAAAGAGTAGTCCAGTGTGCCATACATATTACATATTATCGGAAGCTTGAGATATATCTGTATGACTGTATTTCATTTTCATTTTTGTCAGGTTTCTGGATCATAATTATCTGTGCAACCTTCCTTAAAATTGCGTTAAATAATAAAGTGATTAACTTCAAACCAATTTCGGGTTATTCTATCAGAATTAGTTTCGTTATAAGTTCAAATACAGGGACTTTCTTGTTTGTTTTTTTTTAATTTGGTAATAACTTCTTTTACTTTAACTGAAATGGGACTTCTAGAAATTTTCTAATATTTTCATCGACGATCTGGTTGTGATTCGAAGGAAATGGTTTTAATGTATTTTCTAGATGAATTGCAGAGACCCTTTTATCGACAGTAAGGCTAGGCAACTTTTGAAGGTAGCCAGATATCCGATACACACGTTAGAGACTGGTTTATGTACGACTTCAAGCTATGCCGAAGCACACTATCTCGTCTCGGAACGTATAACACCTTAGAGTAAGTATTTGAGTTTGTCTGCGACCTAACCTTATGGTTGGAAACCCGTTGCTGCAACGATGCAGTGGTTCAGGTAACGGATTAGCCGAATCCTCACCAGAAAGAATAGAGAAATCTCTGTCGGTAAACCGATAACTTCCACACAACAGACCCGTCTTTAACAGTAGAGGGCACCCAAACAAGGATCGTGAAATAATACACTTAGCTCCAGATTGTGCGCCCTCCTCCGTCCACAAGTTCTACTGTATCTGCATAGTCACTGCCGACAGGACCCCTATCCGCCATCTGGGACGCGCCTCAGGTTATTATTTTATTGGTACAATGTATTATTTTATTTATTATTAATATTTAAT
Organism: Bolitophila hybrida; assembly: GCA_027564075.1. Classification (NCBI taxonomy): domain Eukaryota; kingdom Metazoa; phylum Arthropoda; class Insecta; order Diptera; family Mycetophilidae; genus Bolitophila; species Bolitophila hybrida. The sequence goes on from JANSTU010008652.1 coordinate 29,514, forward strand.
TACTATATGTTCACGAAAAAATAATTCAAAATTAGCACTATTTATTATTTTTATTGTGATTGATTATTTAAATAATAGGATAACTACAACAAAATAATAACACAAAAATGATTATATATTGAATTTGATTATCTTTGTTTCCGATTTCCGTGATTAAAAAGAATTCTTATTTTTTCTGAGTGTATCGCCATGTGCAGTACCATCGGGATGTTTTGTATCATATATTACATATTTCGGAATGTAGCTTCTGCTTGTAAAATGTGTTTCAGAAATAAGCAGAATATCAATATTATGGTATGATAGAAATGGTTCAATTCACTCCATAAAGCTATATTTAAGTTGTAAGTCATTATTTAATTTTGTTATCAAGCGTTGTTAATAGATTTATCATAGTTCTCATTTGCATCATGATTTCTTTCATCATCTGTTTTAATTCAGATATATCGTTTGACTGCTAAGAGTAGTTTTGTGGCTGTGTAACGTTGTAGACGAATTTATCTTGCTGAGATTGCTCGCGTGCTGCTTCAGCGTTCGATTTATTGGGCTGTACACGTGACGATGGTCCGGTGGAGTATTTCTAATCCTTTTCATTACCTTCATTGTGTAGGTGGGTTGGCTTTTTTCGTAGCTCTTGGTACACAGTACATCCCTTGTTAGTGGCTAGGCACACGACATTTCTAGCCCGATTTTTTATGAACAGTTTGCTGTTTCATCTGTGTTTCAATTTGTGCACTTTACACAACGTGCTTTGTGGTGGCAACATTTTTTTTGTATGATCATATAGTTGGCACTTCGAACATTGAGGAATTTCTCTCTTTGTGTGTGGCGCATCAAATTTTAATTTTTGGTGCATGAGATATACGATTTTGTATATATCTTCATTATTCTCTTTTGGCTCTAGGTCAACAAAAAAGAGTCGAAGACGCATTTTGGTGGTCCTATTTTTTTTTATTTCTTTAGCAACGGCTGTACATTAGTTGAAATACGTTTCCGTTTGGGTAAGTCTGTAGCCCATTGTTTCCTGCTAACGAGAACAGAAAATTTACATGGAAACAAGGCTGTCAAATATCTCCCTTCCGTCTTTTTGTATTTTGAATTTCGCGGCTATGTACAAAGCGCAACAGAGCTCGTATCTTGCAATACTATACTATATACTATACTATATAATTGAAAGGTCTTCACATAACCTACAAAACAACGCTATGCATGATTAGTTTGGATATTGCATTCAAAAGTTATAGACGTGTAAACATGGAGTTCACTAACGCCGAAATTCGCGCTATTTTGAAGTTTTCCTTCGTTAA
>JANSTU010008653.1:0-16248 GCA_027564075.1 Bolitophila hybrida
GAAACTTTTTAAAATAAACAAATTATACGTGTGACTCTGTAAATAGTACATATTTTTAGAAAAGTATATTTTTTATTCGACCAATGTACTGAAACTAATCAATTAATATTAAAAAAGTCTTAATAAACGAAACTGAATGTTTTTTTTTTTGTTAAAGTCTGAACGAAAAAGTTGTAGAAAATTCGTGCATTTTCGTGATGGCATGTAGAAATTCGAGCTGACTCATTCCGCCGGTATGCTGTAGATTCATTTCGTTCAATAGCTGCGTATAAATATTTTTTTATTTGGAGAGGACATGATTGCTGTTAAAAATTCTTACAATATCACAAATATGATCCTTTTCTTCTTTGTGAAGTTGTGGTTCCTTTGTCAGCTGGTCGATTACATTGAAGAGATCACTTTTTGTGATTTGATTGTCTTCATCAAAATCTACATAAAAACAGTTACTATTTTTTTTTTTAGATGGAATTTCCGCATTTACATACCGAACATCTTAAAAGCCCAAGAAGCCTTAACAGCAATCGGACAATTAATCGACATCACCGAACCAAGATCCAGAAAATCTTCGAAGGAGAATCGATCGTCCTGCTTTGACGAAAATACTCGAAACATACGCTCACTAAATGGATTGTGCTTTAGTATGAAAACGATATAAGATATATATTAAAGTTTAAACAAACATATCAAATACCTTAAGCACCGGAAATGCTTTCATAACATCTTCTAATTTAAAACGATAGTTTATATCTTGGGCAAGTTTATTTCCAGGACCTATCTTTTCGAATTTCTGCAAAACACTATGTACACAAGAATTATGATGTTTATATGACACAGGGCGCAAAAATATAAACATTGGCGCATATATACTCACTAAAGCACCTCAAACTTGGACAGATATGTCAACTGGACATATTCCTCAAGGGTCTCCTGCGATAAAACGCTAGTATTTCCGCCCATTATAACTAACAAGATTATTATGATGCGACCTATCGAACTCAATAAATTGCATTAAAAGTTACTAAATTGATTGCTATATTGACACCATTTAGAGTCGAATTGATGACTGCATTCGTTTAAAACCCAGCTCGAAAATAACGTATTGTATATGTGTGTGTGTGTTTTCTTAGTGATAACAAGCAAGAGATTAGGCATTATGTTCAGAACACCGGAATCTAAGTTGTGATAATTAAAACAAGCAAGCGGCTTTGTGTATCGCAAGTATAGTGTACACACACCTACACATTGTTTTCGTTTATAATTGTCTTCTCTTTCTATCAACATTTTAATTGTTCACGAAAGTGTGTTGGTAACTGATAACAAGATACAAATACTCATTCATTTAATAATAAACAATAATGGTGCTAATTGAAACTAAGATAAAGCTTTATTGTGAGTTTTTATTATTCGGCATGTAGTTATTAAAATAATATGTATTATTTACTACAGTTTTTTATCATTTATTTTACACAAAAATACATTTATAAATAAAATATACAATATCTGTGTTAATCATTAAATATTGTAGACGGTAACAATAAAAGCTTAAATATCTTAAATGCTTCAAAATGATCTAAAAAAAACCCTTAAAATATAACACATACATTGCTTAGTATATCAACGTAAAAAAGCACGTTTGCATGAAGTGTTGTTTTTTGAAGTACGAGGCAATAAACGTTTGACATATATCGGTAAAACAATTTGTATCCTCCCAAAAAGAATTCTTTCAGACAGAAATAATGTATTTGGCGAATATTACTCTAAGCTAAAAATGAAATTCATCAATATTATGCTCATATATAATATATATTGTTGTAAGAATCGATAAAAAAGTTATATACACATTATAAAAAATAATAGTATATGATGTGCATTTTTGCAATGGTTTCTACTCGATTTTCATTTTTCGTTATTATATAATGTGGTATATTTATAAGTATAATAACATAAGTATAAGTATCTTCTCGATATGTGAACACATTCCAGAACATAAATGTACCGCTAATAAAGATTATTTAAATATACTTCGCCGATCAAATGTTTGTTCATAACGGGCATTAATTACGTCTAATAATAATTAATTGTCAGATAAATAATAATTTACCATATGTGAGGTCCACAAGGGTTGATTTCGAATTTAGCACTTTAAATGAGTTGGTTTTTTCTCTCTTCCGTCAAACCACACCGACTGCGCCATTTTGTTTTTTTGCTATCAATAGTCTATTTCTGCAATATAGATTTGGAATAAAATTACATTATATTATTGTTATCATAAAATGCACTTTGTGTAAGTGTATTATGGCGTAGATTATTTACGATTCCGAATAAAAATAGCAAGATATATCTCGGTGCATCGAGCGAAATATCTCAAAATACACGCAAACACCTAATATTATAAAACCTTTTTTTATTTGATGATGATAATAAATAAATACATAAATAATTAAATAATAATATATCTCCAATATTTTTTTAAAAATAGTAACATGCATTGTAAACGCACTGTTCGGAGTTCAGTAGTGTATTAATAGTATTTATTCGTTAGTGGCTGCCATTCTTTTTTGCGCTTTTTTTACTCTCGCTTTGTCCGATGACGTCACAATAAATTTTGCGCCTTGCACCTTGCACGAGTAAAATATTATCACGCGTTTCAAACAGTGTTGTGTAAGCACAAAAACTATAAACTATATAAAGCATACAACATTTGTACAATGTATTTTGCTTTTTAATTAGGTAGGAGATTAGTCCATTGTTTCATCGATAATAATTTTATTTTATTGCTTAATTATTATATCCTTAGTTATATCTTCATATATATATTTATATATTTATATATTATACAGTCAATATTATATGTTATAATAAAAATAAACGCATAAACTTAAAGTTTATGAGATCTCTATTACTTAAAAATTACACAATTACAAAAAAATACATTAAACATTCACATATGTCGTCATGATTGCTTGAATCTCACTGAAATGTTTCTAGAAGATGGTCGTAATATATATAAAGAATTTAAAAATAGTATGATCATCCCTTACTTATATACGTCAAGCCCGTCATTGGAGTTCGCCTTGGAATGATATCAACTATCGTTTTAGCTCCATAAGATTGTTATCAGTCAAAGTCAGCGCATTTTAAACTATTTAATGTAAATAATTATGTTATATTGGGGTCAACCACAACAAACGTCAAACTGCGTAAGACATTCTCTTACTGTTATGATGCGTATATATTTTAGGAGACGACGCCTCTTAAAATGTACCCGAATCATAGCAGTCCTTACGTAAGAGAATCTCTTACGAATTGTGACGTTTGATGTGGTAGACTCCATTGTCGACTTATGAGGAGTTGCGTAATAATGTCATTGATGTACATTGAAAATAAAATGCGACGAAGGGCTGATCCTTGTGGGACATCAGATTAAAAAAAATGCAACTTGGGGACATTTCATTTCACATCTATGTAGGTGTAATTTGTGATCAAGAATTGCAAAAATTAAAATATTGTCGTTTTCAAAACTTTGCACGGCTTTTCTGCGTGCAAACTGGCAACTTTGTATGTGCAAATTTAAATGTGTACAATAAAAGTGAATCTCGTTTCGAGAGGTACGATTATGAAATACCAGGCTTTAAAAGCTAAATAAGTCACGAAGAATTATAGTAGTACAAAACAACGGTTTACTTATTTATTATTTAAATTCATTTAATAGCAGTATCGATTTCGGAATCGATAGACTTTTTTATATATACATAAACATAAGTGATACATTCAATTTTTGGTTTTTGGTATAATACTGAATTAAACTAAAACTAAACTAAACCAAAACTAGGGGGAATTATAGGGTGGATTATTGGTATTTATATTAGTTTGGTTGTTAATATAATTTTACATACAGAGACAAACGTATTAAATAATGATCACAGTAAGTGATTAAAGAATTCAATTATTAATATTGTAATAAAAATGCACTTAAAATCAAATAATATAAACAGAAGAAAGTGAAGATGCTTACGCTTGAGCTTGCCTTTATTTTATTAAAAAAAATCATCGATATTCAAAATAATGTTGAATGAGAATAACGACAAAATAAACAAAAAAATATTATATATCATATATATGGTACTTCCGTCTATCTCTGTTTAGTAGTAGTACTGACATACTCCCATTTGAGTACTTATCAAACACTATTCGTATTTCGTTGTCAGCTGAGACCGAGCGTGATCGAGCGATCATTGTATAATAAGTTAAAACAAAAGAGAATGAAAAGTTACGACAATAAATATGAATACTAAACATAAAACTAGACTAGTCAGTAATCAGTATAAAAACAGTTTACACATATATATATATATATTTATGGTTTACACATATATACTCGTATGTATAATGCATATATTTACAATTATAATCATTTATAAATCACGAATTCGCAATCACAATCTCTTGAGACGGTCAGAGAGACAGACGTAAATACTGCGCTTTTTTGTTTCGGCTATAAATCGGGTTCATCCAAACACAAAGTATTTATATTCCTCGATAATAATTCTTATTTCGCGAGTTCATAAACTTATTAATTATTTTGTTTTGTGTTTAATACTTTGTATTTATAAACTTTTATAGTGATTGTGAAAGAGGTACATATTTTTGCATTATTTGACAGTATGCTTTATAATATATGTAATTACATAAATAGTTCGTAAAAATATCACACAAAGACGCAAGTGCATGATCTCTATATTTGGCCCATTTTTGTTTAATGAATCATTAAATTTGTGTGATTAATGTATAATTTACTTGTACATTATAAATATTAGAAGTGACAAGATGAATCAACACTTTTTTCACGACGTACTCTTGCTTATTGCTTCTTGTTTTGGTTTGTGCGTGTTTGTAAACACACGCCTCAATATTTTGTTGTCGGATTACACCGAGGTTTACACGGCAACAGTATGACTTCGATATCAGGAATTATGTATTATTCATGATAGATTGGTTTACATATATTAAACACATACATGCATAATGTGTGTACTACAAGGTTTACGTATGCGATTGTCATTACTTCATATGATATGCTCACCACTAGCTATCTGTGTTTATATGTGCAATTCATGTAATAAAAATGTTGTTCCAAAGATTACTCACAATATGATAGCCAAACAATGTGACTTTTATACTGTTTGAAGTCATTAACGCCTACTTTATATTTAATTACGTGACATGCACAAAATGTAACATCCAGCCTATAACATATATAATCAGTCATTTATAGAATTATTTAACAAAAGATCTATATACAACAGGGTCGAAGATATATTTTTAAAAAGTTGTTATCAATACGATAAGAGATATTTGTATATTATGCAAAATATTATATTATGTGTATGCGAAAAAAATAATCATTGTGCAAGGAATTTACGGGTTTTTAAAGTAAAAGTAAATTTTAAGTGTGGAATAGAAGTGTTAAAAGGGTGAATGCTATCAAATGAATGGTACTTAAAAATCGGACAAGCCTTAAGGGAGATAGGACCAAACAGTTTTTTTTGTATAGTGGGAACAGAGAGGTTTAAAAATATAAAGGTCCATTATTAAAGGTAAAGAGTTGGTGCAAACAGCCATAATATATCTGCTTGTATTCAAAATTTCGTTAAAATTATTTTGATTAGTACATATTTTTGGCGCTTGATGTTTGGGCGCTGTTTGGTGTTTACATACAAATATATGATTTAAAACGCGTACCATTAATCATTACCATAAATGGTTTAGAACATTAGAAGCCAGTATATCGCTGTTCAAATCGATGGGAAAACGATAAACGTGTTGACATTTACAATATATAAAATTATCGAGCAAATTATATATACTTTTGAATTTAAACATTTGGAAATTGAAATCGTATAATTTAGTTTAAAAAAAATACATTTTATATACATAAACACAGATTTTTTTGCGCTCTTATGATTGCGTAATTGCATTGCGTGGTGCTGGATCTACTTAAAAAATTATCTTGAAACTGAAATAATTACAAATATGTAAAATTGGATATACATTGTATTAAAAAATAAATCAAATATATATGATTGGTTACATTTCTTTTAGTGCTAAACTAGCGTCAGCACTTACAATCCGTTTCTGCATAATTCTGTAATAATTTAAAAAATATAGTTTGCATAAATATAATGTATAAATAATTTTATAAATTTGGTCTGTCTTTATTCATAATCAATATTTCAAAGATAATGAAATGTGAGGTTATATAAGACGCTCATTGAGCGTTGTCACTCGAAAAAAGTTCGTGACGATTTGACATAAGTAGCTGTCAAATCGGCTCAGTGAGCTGTCAAATTCGCACACTGAGTTTAGCGGAATAGGTCCGCAGGTCAGATGGTCGTACGTTCATTTGCTCGAAAATGTTTTTACGAGCTTGACATAAAATATATATATGACATAGTTTATTGTTTATTATTACTTGAATATAATTAACAGATCTTTTTTGTATGTTAGTGTTGTTGTGGGTCGATCATTTTGTTTTATATAATCTAATACATATTAGTTTGATTTTTCATTATTTGATATTTATATTTTAAAATATTTTGTTGAAATATTACTTATATCAATGTTTCGAAAACACTGTGTGTGTGTAATTGTTATTGTAAAGCGTTTACAATAAGAACAGCAATTACAAAAAATAATATTTTAAATTTAAAACAATAATTACTTTTATGTAAACAACTAAAAGCATCTAACAAGTTTTTTCAAATAATGTAGAACCATTGTGAATTTCCGTGTAAACTATCACTTTACACTGTATGAGCGTGCAAAAGGCGAACAACTTCATCTCGCTAAAAAGGGAAATTTATTGCATTCTGCATGTCAAAATAAAATCTATTGAATTATTGAAATAATTATAAAAGCGATCAACGCATTTAAAAACATAAATAAGATTAAAAGCAATTTAAAGTGCATTTAAAAAACGTTTTCCGTAGCACATATATAAGTCAGTGCTAGGCGTCTTCGATGTCGTCCCAAACCACACGCATCCCTGTGTCCCAGCTGTTACACGATGCCAACAATGAAGACGAGGAGCCCAAGAAAAAGTCTCGCGAGGACTGGCGTCGTGCAAAAGAGCTAGAGGAGGCCCGTAAAGCGGGTACTGCTCCGGCAGCCGTCGACGAGGAGGGTCGTGACATAAATCCGCACATTCCGCAGTATATTTCGAATGCTCCATGGTACTATGGTAATGGTGGTCCTACGCTGCGCCATCAACGGCAACAGGAAGAGAATATTCGTGAGGTGTCCTCCATCGGTGAGTGGTACAAACGTGGTGTTGACACCTCGAAAGTACACACAAAATTTCGAAAGGGCTCTTGTGAGAACTGCGGTGCAATGACACACAAAAAGGTGGACTGCATGGAGAGGCCACGTAAGATTGGTGCTAAATTTACGGGAGCACTGATCGCATACGATGAATTTGTACAGCCGAAAATTGTGTCTGATTTTGATGGCAAACGAGATCGGTGGAGTGGTTATGATCCGGCCGCACACAAGGACATTATTGAGGAATTCCAGAAAGTCGAAGAGGCCAAGCACAAGATTAAGGCCGATAAATTGAAAGATAACACGAATGCTGAACTGTCCGATGAAGAAGGGGATGAGGACAAGTACGTAGACGAAGTAGACATGCCTGGTACAAAAGTGGACTCCAAGCAACGTATCACTGTCAGAAATTTACGTATTCGAGAGGACACAGCCAAGTATCTCCGGAATTTGGATCCAAATTCAGCGTACTACGATCCCAAAACTCGCTCGATGAGAGATAATCCCAATCCAACTGTGAATCCACAAGAGTCTGACTTTTCTGGTGAGAATTTTGTGCGATTCTCTGGTGACACAGAGAAGCATTCAATTGCACAGGTCTTTGCATGGGAAGCCTACGGTAAGGGTGTCGATGTTCATCTGCTGGCGGAACCAACAAAGCTGGAACTATTGCAGCACGAATACGAGAAGAAGCGTGAGCAATTCAAGTCCGAGACAAAGGATACGATTTTGGATAAATACGGAGGCGAAGAACATTTAAAGGCACCACCAAAGTCACTACTGTTGGCACAGACCGAGGAGTACGTTGAGTATTCACGTGGTGGAAAAGTCATAAAGGGTCAGGAGAAGCAGGTCAACCGCAGTAGGTACGAAGAGGACGTAATCATTAATAATCATACGGCCGTCTGGGGTTCGTTCTGGGCGACCGGCACATGGGGCTATAAGTGCTGCCATTCTTACATCAAAAACTCGTACTGTGTCGGAGACTCGGGCAAGGGTCAAGAAGTTCCCGCAATGGATGAAGTTGCTGATGTGCAAGCAGTCGCTTTACAATCTCCGCCTGAGACTGTCGTCGAAGAGGACAGTCCAGAAGAAGAAGTAGATGAATCAGAGCCCGAAGAGAAGACGATTAAAAAGAAAAAGAAGAGCAAGAAAAACAAAAAGAGCAAACGTAAGCACAAGTCCAAGGACAAACCTGACACACTGGAGGAAGCACTAAAGGCCGAAACGAAACACATCGAGAAGGTTAATGCGATGCTTAATCAGGATGAGCGAAAAAGATCGTACAACAGTATGTTTGAGGTGAAACAGCCAACCGAGAATGAGGTGGAAGCGTACCTGATGAAGAGACGACGCGATGATGATCCTATGTTACAGTTTATTGAAGATAAATGAATAAAATTATAATTTTAGAAGTGACTTATTATTTTTGTGTTTTCTTTGTTTTCGTATCTTTTAAGTTTAGTCAAAAACCACCTGTCGATATGGGCTTAGATTTATATTTTCCTGAATGTCTTTCCATTGGGCTTATGGCCTATTACTCTTTTTTCTCTCCCGTTTTTGTATTTAGTTTTTTCTAATATAATACTATTTTCTCAAACTTTAAAAACTAATTATAAAAAAATAGTTCCATCTGCCTTTTATATCATAGAAAGAATAATTAACCTTAATATTTCACTGTATTTTGAAGGCACGTGAATCGAACCCATACAAAAATGTAATTTGGAACATACACACGAGATGGATTCCAAATATAATGACATCGTGGTTCCCACAGATGAAATATTACACAACATACCTGAAGACATTGTAAATACCTCAAGAATAAAATCAAAACTATCAATTCTAGAGCTCCCTGTTTTTTTTCTCTTTGTAGCTTACAGTCTGGCAGGTAAGTTTTCAATCAGATGTCTAATTCATAGATTATTAATAAGATTTTCCTTATAGATACAGTATTTAAAAATCAAGTACTCTACCAGGCATGTACTGCCCATTTGGGGTTCAATGAATCGGATTGCCTTTTGCTTGGCACTCCGAATGCCACCACTGAGAATAAAGTATAATAATGTTTTTGATATTTTGTATTGTTTAGATTGTATGGTATTTTATTTAATAGAAAATTGAAGAGGAAGTCGAAATATATGCTGGCAATATTTTCATGACTAGAACAATGATCGAGAGTATTGTGCCAGCTGTGATTTGTCTGTTTATCGGACCATGGTCGGATAAGTACGGCCGAAAACCTGTGATATTATCATCGTTTGTAGGTTAGTGAACCAGCTCTATAATCCTATTAATATCCATTTATGTATTTTGAGAATTTTCCAGGAAACTTTTTCACATACTTTTTTATATGTGTAATCGGGTGGATCTCCACGAAAATGTTAATAAATCCTTGGATCTATATTTTGGCATTTATACCAATTTCATTGACCGGCGGTAATAGTGTCCTGATCACTGGAGTATTTTGCCACTTGACCGATGTAACAAGTCAAAAGAATCGGGCACTTAAGTAAAAAAACCAAATTAATATACATGTTTATTTCGATAAAAGTTTTGTGGTGTGGTTTATAGAATGGCCATTATACAAGCTGCTTTCTATGTTGGTTTTCTGGTTGGCTCACTAGCCAGCAGCTACATTTTGGCCCTCACCTCGCCAACATCTGTGTTTGGCCTGTCCTCGTTATTTATCCTCGCCGGTCTCTTGTACGTTATATTTTTTGTCGAAGAAAGCATACAACAGCGAGAGGATCAGAATAATATAGTGAGTATCATAGAAATAATTCAAATGACTAAATCAATTATTTTTTATCTTTTATAGGATAAATTTATTGCCTTGTTTGATGTACACCATGTTCTAGACTTGTTCCGTACATGCTTTAAAAAAAGAAAATTATATGATCGAGCCATTATCTGGCTGGTTATTGCGTCACTGGGACTTGCCATTTTCGTGATGGGTGAGCTAGAATATTAAAAAAAAAAATAGTTTTATAATCTGAAAATGTCCTACTAGAGGGAACACAAACAGTTTTCTATTTGTTTGCCCGTGAGAAGTTCAACTGGTCCATTCAGCAGTTTACCTTTTTCGATTCGGTCAACATCGTTGTGCAGGTAGTTGGCAATATATTTGGAATGATGTTCCTTAAGCAATTATTAGGCGTTTCCGAAATTATTTTGGCTATCATTTCACAAGCCAGCAATGCCGGAAACTACGTGGTAAAAGCTATGGCAACGGATTCGTGGAATATGTACCTTGGTATGTGAATTTAACCATATTTTTTAACAATCCCTTAAAGATAATGTCTACACTCGTAAAGGAACCACCATTTCTGTGATGAGCGGCATAGCTGCACCGATGTGTCGAGCAATTTTGGCTAATACTGTTCCAGCCAATGAGATTGGTAAAATAATAATTTAAATTCCTCTGACTAGTCGTTTTATTCAAACTATCACACAGGCAAAATATACTCCCTTACGACGTCCATTGAATCAGTGACTCCTCTTGCAGCGGCACCACTTTACAATATTGTCTATCAACTGACGCAAAAAACATATACTGGAGCTTTTAATTTGTTCAGTGCGGGTGTCCTTTTGATTTGCATAGCAATGTTAACGTAAGTTACAATATCATTTATAAGAGACATTTTCCATTTTATTTTTTATTGCAGATTGGTCTTTGCTTTTCAAAGGAAAAATCGGACTGGTGCGTATGACGTTATAGGCAGATGAGTAGTTTGAATACAACGAGTTTTTGCAATAAAATTTATTTTAATTAGTCTACCGAATTGGGGTATAACCAACTAGATGTACATTTAAAGAAATATTTTTTTTTAATTTATATCATAAGGAAAAAGGATATATTTATTAGAATTTTACACTTTTAGAATGTAAAAACATTTTTTTTTTTTTATTAAAATTTTACACACATATGCTAATGTCTCCTACGATCTCGCTCCTTGTCTCGTCCACTTCTATCACCTCGAGACTCGTACTCTCGATGTTCACGTTTTTTATTGTCCCTGTCGCTCATATCATGTCTATGCTTACGTTCTCGTTCACGATCACGTATTTCACGTTCGCGATCCCGTTCATGCCTGTCACGATCACGTTCCATTTCCTTACGAGCATTCGAACGTTCTGCATCTCGATCCTTTTCTCGTTCATACTCACGATCCGAACGTTTCGAAGCACGTTTTTTGTCTGATTCCCTTTCTTCGGAGCGTTCGCGTTCACGCTCACGTTCTTTTTTGTGTTTCTTCTTGGGCGGCTCTTCTTTCTGTGGTACACCACTGTCGCCATCCTCATCGCTTGGCATATCTTCGTCCAGATCATCGTCGAGCGCTGACACCTTTGGTTCGAGTTCATTGTTCTCCTCTAGAATGCATCGTTTCTGAATACGCGGCATAATAATATCGCAAACACGATCACTGCGGAGTAATTCATCGATATACTCGTCCATGTGCTGGATCTCAAATTGTCCAGAACGATTCTGGGCACGTAGCTTACGATTGTCATTGTACAGTGGTTCCAGGTACTTGTAACAGTCCATTGAAGTTCCGGTGAGACGTAAATAGAAAGCACCGAGCGCACGGACATATTTGAATTCCTCGTTTTTGATAAACTCCACAACGATGTCCTTTTCGGGTTGAATTTGAAGCATTTTAAGAGTTAAGCACAGAAAGGGTGTCGGTCGGATGTTTCCACCAAACACACCACCTACGTAACGGATTTCCATAGCCTTGTCGACCAGCAGTTCAGCGGTTAGTGCAAAGCATTGCTCTTTCCAGAATTTTGAGTCGTAAATACGAGACCGGATGATTTTCTCGATGAGATACTGTGGATTTGTACCGTGCACGTTACGAGCATCCTTGACCGTGCGATTGGCCATGTTTTAGATATGTGAGTCGGGAAACGTTTCTGGTGGGATTTAATACATTAATTGTTAATTTTATTGCCTAATGCAAACTCCGGGAAGGAAAAATCTCGTGTTGTGACGTTTAAAATGCCACACTGTTAACAATAAATATCCCCTTATAAATATACAAAAACATCAAATGTCCAAAACATTCACAATGATGAAAATATTAAATAAAATCAAATTGGGTTATTTTATTATGATCTATTTGCAGTTTGCACCACCATTTGACATAAAGAAAACAATGGATATGTTAACATTTTGGATGAAATCTGTATGTTTGTTGCAAACAAATTGATAATATAATAAAATAATGTCTACATATTACTTTTTTATGTTTTCTGTTTATATGTTTATATTGCACTAGTTGTTATGAGTGCAGAGTGCAACACATGAAATCCACAAAATATAAAAAACCACATAAAACTAAAAACCCTATGAAAAGAAATTATAACCACGATTTTAACAAAAAAATATTTCCACAGCGTTAAACATTAAAACATAGGACGCTCCTGTACATATGCCGATTTTGAGAAATAAGTGCTGTCACCGTTGAACTGTCATATCATATGCTAATCAAACAATGGATCCGGCTCAGGTGCGCAAACGATCATTTGCGAAAACATCACAATAAAATAAATAAAATATTAAGTATTTTAGTATTTTTAAGCTAATTGTAGTTTTTGAATACTGTGAGGTTCAGTTTTTGTTTTTTTTTCTACATTAATTGCATCAGGCGTTAGCACCGAGGTTAGTACAGTTAGATGGATAATGAATTATCGTCCTGATGTTCCATCGACGATGTTCACGCAAGTGTCAATGCGGACCCATTGTGCTCAGAAGTTATCTTAGTTACAACTTACTATTGAAAAGTTTGTCTTTAGCCTAGTTTATTTTGTGTATTTAAAAACAATAATATAACCTCATAAAAAAAAAACCACAAAAGTAATGTTGTTGTGGAGCGAATGAAATGACATAATTCGTTTTGATTATGAAATCAAGAAATATGTTACTCGAACAATTTCGTGCTGAGTCACACTGACTACAGCGTGGTGATCCAACGGAAATTTATTAAATTTATCGACGGTTAATTCTTTGAGAGATTCAGACGTATCAACTGTTTAATAAATATATATAAATAAAAAGATATATGAATTGGTTTAGAATTAGTTTGAAACTATAACCTGTCTTTTATTAATGTATACCCACTATCATTGTATAGAGCTGCCGCTTAATTAACCTAGTTTATGATGGTTGATGATGATATAAATAGCAAAATATTACTCATTCCATAAAATAATCAAAAAAATGTGCACTTTTGAGATTAACTTGAATAAACTGAAAAAAATTATAAAAAAATCGAATATAAAAATTTTATGTCTACTTTTTTAAATATTTCTATAAAAAAATGGGAAAATATAAAAACACATAATTTAATACCATTGTGCACTGTTCTCAATTAGTTCACATTACACTGTTAAATAGAGCAAAAACGACTTTGTTCTTTCTTCTTCGTGCGTTTTGCAAATTTTAATGTAATACATTGTAAACGTACCCACAATCTGTCATGTTATTTTATATTTTCGTCGTACGAATGACGCATCGTTGGATCGCAAATTTTATTGTTCTTTCTATCTGCTCCTAGTAGTTGGAAATCGGGCGAATATCCACCAGAGTTGTACGATTTCGAAGTGATCCGAAATCAGAAAATAGTACAGTACAGAGTTCGGAGTTCAGTAAAACGATTCGACGATGAGTTTCTTCGGTTTGTTCGGTGGCAAAAAGGAGAAGGGTCCCACAACGGGAGAGGCCATTCAGAAGCTGCGTGAGACCGAGCAAATGCTGCTCAAGAAGCAAGATTATCTAGAAAAGAAAATAGAACTAGAATTGGACACAGCCCGCAAAAATGGAACCAAAAATAAGCGAGGTCAGTGTGTGATGTGCATTTTTACATTGTGTATGATTATCGCATAAACAATGGCTGTGTCGTGTGTATTTATGAAGTGTTTACGTGTATGAGGTGGTTATGGGCACCTGCTGTTTTGTACAAATATATAATCACCTGCTTTTGTTTGGGATAAAAATGCACTTCCTTGTATGTAATTGGGTTTTTCTTGTAATTTATAGCTGCAATTCAAGCATTGAAACGCAAGAAGCGATATGAGAAACAGCTCCAGCAAATTGATGGAACTTTGTCGACGATCGAGATGCAGAGAGAGGCGCTGGAGGGTGCAAATACCAATACTGCGGTTCTGACAACAATGAAGAGTGCTGCCGATGCTCTCAAGCAAGCCCATCAACACATGTAAATATTGGAATTTCCCAGATATGACTCAGATTTTAATGATTGCGTGTATTTTGCAGGGACGTTGATCAAGTCCATGATATGATGGATGACATTGCTGAACAGCAAGATGTGGCAAAAGAAATTTCAGATGCTATATCAAATCCGGTGGCATTCGGTATAGGATTTCGTTGTATTTGGTATAGAGAGTATTATTTATTGATTTTTGTTCATCTGCAGGAAACGACATCGACGACGATGAACTTGAGCGTGAATTGGAAGAACTCGAGAACGAGGAGTTGACGAAGAAGTTAATCGACGTTGGACCGGGCGCTAGCGACGAACTACCCGAAGTGCCTACAGATGATCTGCGCGAAAAGACTAAGCAAAAGAAGAAGGGTATGTATTTTAATAAAACTATATATTATTATCTAATTATCTATGTATTATTTTAGTTGCCGCTCCTGTTGAAGAAGAGGAAGATGCTGACATGAAGCAGCTTATGTCCTGGGCTCAATAGAAACCAACGAGATTTTCTAGTATGTAGTCTGGCAGTAACAACAACAACAACAAAAACACCCACTATATAAATTTATACATTAACTATATTGCCACTTACACACCATATTATATAAACAAATAGCTTCAAAGTTCGATCAACTGAACGCTACTCAAAGCGGACACTTTCTTTTTATAATAATAATAATAATACCATTGCGATAACTCTGTTTAATTGATTGCGCGTCAGTGTTGACCTATGTTCTATAAAAAAATGTGATGTGAGAAACTTGAAAAAGGAAAAATTGGCTTTTATGTAAAATATATGCAAAATATGCACTAAACGGATTCTTGATGTTTCATTTCTTTTAATTTATTTATTAAAAATAATGGATACATAAATATATGAAAAGGATATCTAAGTTATCCTATCTAGTTGTTTGTTGTTCGGCTTCGGACGTGCTCGATTCTAATTTCTCTTCTTCTCTTCATCGGTAGAGCCGTTTGTTGTGAACGTGTGAATGTGTTTCTCAATAAATGTCTGAAGATAAAATCTGCCGAATGCAAAATCAATACACGCATATATTATATATTCGGTGACATGCATTTCCTTTATCGAATTATTGCCACACAACAACAATAACATACAAAACGGGAATTTAAACTCACCACAAATCGTGTATTACATGTTATTGTTGTTGCGGGGCGATAATTCGCGAAACTATGCTCAATATATATATTCTAAATACGTTTTTTAAATTATTTCTCATTCTGATGACGTGATATCTTTAAAACTGTCCAAAATCATGAAATACAAATAATGCTCATATGAGATATGTCATAAAGTCAAAGGCGCATTTACTTGAACCGCAATTGTCCGAATCTTTTCATTCTCATTAAGTTAGTTATTTATTTATATGGCTCTAAATATGATTCAATCGTTTCAATATTTAGTCAGATTTAAATAAATGCCAATGTTTATTAAAAAAACCAATCTACTTCTTAAAAGTAAATATATATAAAAAATAATTGTACATTTTTGTTATTAGTCCTCTTTTAAATAATTATAAAACATCACCAATTGCATAATCAAAAACAATACACAAGTATGCACGTTTTTCGGCTACCGTATGAAATTCACTTTCTTACGCACATTGTATATGTGGTGTACTTGCAATATAAAATATACTTGATTAGAATATTTAATTAGTCCGGGCGATTATCAAATATA
>JANSTU010008664.1:0-16248 GCA_027564075.1 Bolitophila hybrida
TGCCGGCCGGGTTTGAACCGGCGACCTCCCATAAGCCAGGCCAACGCGTTAACCCACTCGGCTATGGCTATGGTTTACTTTAATAATTTACATACTAAAGAACATTTAATAAATCATGAAATCCCAGATTTATCTTTAAATAAACTCGGGTGTGATATGATTGTATGAGATTGATTGAATGTAAAATAATAATAAACAAATAATCTGAAGAAATTATTCGACATGTTTTCTCCATGTGGGGTTGCGCAAACTGTAATTAGCAGATAATGTTTGATAAACAAATCAAATCTAAAAATAGTTTCAGATTGTCCAGGATGTATATCTACCGAGTCCATAATATAAACTATTGACCCCTGGCCAAATTACAAATAAATATGTGCAACCCCACGATCCTACATAGTTGTTGAAATGGTAAGAAGAGTAGTAGAAACAATATCTTCATACGAAATCGCAAAGCTGCTACTTTTTAATCTGAAATTATAAATGAAATATGAAAATAATATCGGATCGGATATAAGGAGTGCGGCAGAAAAAAACGCATAACATTAAATCCCTATAGCTAGGTGATCAAAGTGATCGTAGGAACATATAAAGTTTGTGATTCTGAAATATATCTTAGTATCACAATGCCATCAAAATTAGAAACTCGTGCAATCGTGATCAAACTATTTATCAGAAATCCGCAGTGGAGTCAACCGATCCTTGCCTATAAAGCTGGAGTGGACCAATCGACCGAGAATCATCAAATCGTATAAAACTACTCTTAATCTCGACAGAAAAAAAGGTTCCGGTAGAAAAAGTGGATTCGTGACGCCAGATAAAGCGAATAAAGTGGCTCTCGTAGAGAAAAAATCAGGGTTTTTAACCGCAATATTGCAGTAAATGTGGGATACGATGAGGCATTTACTAAGCAACTGAGAGAGGAGGTGTTGAGGAAAGATTCACGACGAAAAAACCGATAAGTTTCCCAATAAGTTTCTGGTTTGGAAGGCGATTTATAGTTGAGGTGATGTTAGCCAATCGTTCATCACTTCTGTGACGATCAACTCTGATATTTATATCAAAGATTGCCTCTAGAAACCGCTTTTACCATTTTTTTCGGAAGCATTGGGTGTCCACTTTTTTCTGGCCTGATTTAGTCGCGTGTCATTACATAAAATCGACAATTGGTTGGTGCAATGATAATAACATCACATTCGTACCCAGTGAGGCCAACCCACCGAATTGTCCAGAGTTTCGGCCAATAGAGCGATATTGGGCTCTAGTGCAAAGAGAATTTAAGTCAACGAATACCAAATCCAATTACATCTATGATTTCAAAAAACCAGGGATCGGTGCCACCAGGAAGAAACTACAAGGAAGCGGCTGATGAGGGTACACCCAAAAAGCTAGAGAACTTTGTCAAAATAAAAATTTTTTGTTCGAATAATTAATCATAAAATAAATCTACTTTCATATTCTATTTCATTTTTTAAGATTGCTGCACAGGTTCATGAGTTATTGAATTTTAAATTTATGCGTTTTTTTCTGCCGCACTTCATATTATAATAAGCTACATCATATAAAAAGGAAGATGTTGTAGCACATTAGCATGACCTGACCAGTCGTGTATACCCTAAATGATCAATTAAACCGCTCTGCGTCATTGCACACTAGTCATATGTCCAAAATGGGTGCGCGCCAGTCTCTTTTCAGGAACACCACTCCTTCCCATTTGCCATGGCTGCAATTCAACGGATTGGGTTCCATATATATTGCTTGTAAACGCCAACTGCGTTTTATCCAGAGTAAAAAAAGACGGCTGTGTTGACTAGTTACAAACAACATGTTCTTCACAACTTACAATTGTGTAAGTAATTTAAAACTATAATACGAAATCTATTTTTTTTTTAATTACTGTACACAATTTTTCAAATCATGTAAAAACAAATAATGTGTCTAATTTCAATTTTGAATCTTAGATTCTGTGTTAACATATCATTTTCTTGCGATCGTGTTTTATGATTTTCATAAATGTCCACCATAGCCAAAGTCAATGAAAGCCATCTCGTTTGATACAATCTAGATTCTGGACACAACCAGAAAATACAGAAAAACTCCAAAAAACATAAAACCAAATAAATAAAATCGCAGTAGAGAACAAGTTTACTGATATAAATTAATTAGGATCAATTCAACTTCAATTTCTTATTATTGTTATTTATTAAATATTATTTTAAAATAGATATTGAATAACAAAAAAAATAATAATTCCCTCATACATACAACTTACCTATTATGATCACGCATAGGAGGATGTGTAGATAGCGACATGTGATGCATTCCATGCCTTGTCTCATGCATTGCTCCCGGGTGAATGGAATGAGCGTGCACTGGGTGATGTGGAGGTCCATGAGAGGGATGCATTTTGATTTATATGTAGTTTCAACACTGGTCGTACAGCCTGTTAATGGGTACACATAAAAAAATATGTCAGACCAGCCAAATGATCGGTGTAGATTCGAATTTACATAAAAAAATGTTCTCATACAATATTTATACATAATATTGCAGATATAACCAACAAGGCACACAGAGCGCAGCCCGTAGCCTATTTTATTTATTGTATCCACAGACAGCGAATATAGTAAACGCAAATAATAGCGGTACATTAGGTGTGTGTATGTGTGCCGTATGCGCAGAGACGAGATGAATGACATTCTCGCGCTCACACACATACACAATAACAAATGCACAGATCCTGAAGAATTGAGAAATCAGAATGAAACGCAATAGACGCGTTTTTTCATGAAAACATCATTCTTTAGCTATCTTTAATTTTATTTGAAAACGGTATTTCCTACCTTAAATAAAACACATCCAAATATACTCTAGAAGAATAAGATCTTGCGCAATATATATGTACACAGAATGTTCGGCGCGGTCTATTTTATTGTAATCGATTGGCCCCGTTTGAAAACACTCAGCACAACACAGCAGATTCTGCACTATATAATTATGGAGCACACGGTTTTACGTCGGCAAACAATAAAGAAAACAATACTGACTACAAAATTAACAATATGTAGACATGCAAGCTACTTTAAACAACACACAAATCTGATTATTTAAATGTTTATGTAAACAGACAATAATTTTGCCATCTCAGACACAGAGAACTGACAAAATTGCGATCCGGATTTGTGAATTGTGTGAAGTAAATTGTGTAGTATTGCTGTTGTAGCGCGATTGGTACAATCTGACAGCTAAGCAGTGGTGCCATATAGAATTATACAAAAAAAACAACATAACTGTCAAACATATGTATGTACTATTAGGGCCAGTTTGCATAATGAAAAATAAATAATATTTTAAAAAAACGTGCAATAAAAATAAATGTAATATTTAATTTTGATTTGATTTTTGATTATATAGCTATTTTGCACTATTAAGGTTTCCGTGGCGCCAGGTTCATAACTCATACATTCATATTATAAGAGCCAAAATAAAAAGTTTTTAGGAAGTAAATTTCGTGTCAATTTTGCTTATTTCGAGCTTTTGAAAAAATAACCGATCACCATATTTTCACCCCAGGTTTTAATACTCAACACCAAACGTGTATATACATAAGGCGAAAATTCTAGGAAAAAGTCAATATCTGAAACTGCACTAAACGTCAAATGCGGCTCCAATATTAATTAGTATATATATTTGTATATATTAAATATTGCAACTTTCCTCTTTAAAATATAAATTCACTTAATTAGAACATATTTATTATATATTTATCTAAAATACCACTGTAAACAAACATTATTCCTTTTTACTTTTTATTTTTGTTTTATTGATTTGCTGTTGTTGTTTTTTCAGATGGTGGCTTCCTTTTTTTCTTTTTCTTTCCTTCTTAATTCTGAATACAGTTATATAAATCAAAGCATTCCATATTCAAATCAGTTTCACATGTTTTTTTGTAAAGAAGTCGATATACTGATTTTAAATAAGTTTTTAAATAGACTAGATATTATTATTTGTATAAAGACCTGCTGTTTTTGAAACATCTGCAATCTCTAAACCCGCATGCATTTGTATCGTTTATAAATAAATAAAATTAAAAATATAAATCTATAATGGAATTACTGTTGGTATTTCTTGTCCTTCTTATTTATATGTATAGCGATCCAGATCGACCTTTGGACACAGGATGTGGCGGATGTGACACAGTAATTACAGTAACTCGGCGATTGTGACGCTGCATGAAAGTATCACATGATATTCTAGTATACCCGATTTGTTGGGGTGGATCATCCAAAAGAGGAACACTTTTTATGGATTTATTTAAAATAAAGTCAAGTTCTCTTCTCGTTTTAATGCAGTAATCCATAGTTTTAGGCGTTTTTTCCTGAAAAATTGAAAACTGCGCAAAATATTATGATGAAAAATACATTTATTTTATTATATATATTTAAATTATTGAGAAAATAACAAATATCTTGGTGTAAATACGTAAATATAAATCAATAATTTATATACTCACCACAATGTAGACCTTGTCTGCCGTGAATATAATTATGACAGCCTTCAAACTAGCAATATATATAGTACATTTTACATACTCTAACATTGAAAAAACACACATATTTTTTGTTTTTTAGTTAAAAAGATTTTTATTCTTTTAATCTAAATTCTTTTACATCCCTGATCATAGGATTATTTGACGAGCGTACGAAAAATCACACGACTTGCATACAGACTTCCAATACTGGGTATCGAATCTGTGGATCACACGACTTGCATACAGACTTCCAATACTGGGTATCGAATCTGTGGAAGGGACAACACAAAAATAAGCGTGTATATCGTACGATAACAATTGTATAGTAAATAGTTCGACACATTCAGTTTTTTGTCGAATGGGTTAAAAAACATTGTTTTATTATTATTATTACATTAAATATAAATACCGAGATAAATACGACTGAACGTAAGCAATAATACAATATTTATGCTTGATACCGCTTTGTAACGCACGTACGTTCTATACGTTCACGTAGCGATTCTATGCACAAGTCTTTCCGTTTTTTTACGAATTCGCGTTGTCAGGAAGAGAAAATGGACCTGACGTAACCCTTTTAGTCTTCATCCTCAGTTTTCAGTTTTTTTCTGAAAAAGAATAAATTTTAATTATTATTATTTAATTAATAATTATATATATATTTATATAATATATGTTTGTCATTGCTGTAATTGCGATAAAATATCAGTTTCAAGTCTATGTTATCAGCATTGTTGCCTTAAACTAAAAGCCCCAAATCCTCTAATATTGGCCTAATTGTTTTCCCTTATAGCGCACAGAATTATTAGAATTAGAATTAGATGTTATTAAAATATAAAATCTTTTTAATAAGCAAACAGAAATATAATTTAATTTATTCGCGTTTGACAGCAGCAACACATCGAAAAATGTAAATATGTTCAAATTTTGCTCGAAATTTTGTATGGAATCTGTGTGTTCGTTGCAAAAAAAATAGATAATATAATTAAATATTACTATTATTCGTATTAATTTTTGTAAGTTACTCATGAAATGATCATAAAGTACAGTGGTCACAGTAATTAGCCCTTATAAAAAGAAGAAATTATATTTTTTTTCAAAATTTACATATTGATTTAATAAATAATAATATATTTACAGTAGTCTTGTAAACTCTAAATTGAAGGGGCTATTTCAATGTAAACCATCATACACAAACATTTTCATTTTTAATTTGACAGCTATCAAATCACATTTGATTTGTGTTCAATTTAAACAGTCAACAGTTTGGGGGTTTGCAATGGCGTCTACGCCAGTTGATGCCCAAATAATTACGTCTGTACAGGAAATACTGGTAAATTACATTCTTCCCGGTCATTTCACATATACATAAAACACTACTTAATACATTGATAATGTTTTAGAAAGTCTCGTACCTAGAAGAAGCCTTTAATTGTGTAATCGTTCACCATCAGGACACCGAACATGAAAAAGTCAATTCGGTGCACCAGTCTCTGGGTGAGTAATGCCGCAAGACTGAATCTCGCAATAATACATAATCAAAATACCATAATTGTTTTCCCACAAAAATAATATATAAATTATATTTTTTAGTTACCACCTTAGCCCCACTGGCCGTTGACCAGAAAGAAAGTGCAATTCGAACTTTTCTGGTGCTGGCTGCCACACGATCCAATCTTGGGCAACTAAACTATTTGTTACAAACTCTCCAGAAGTTAGTTAACAGCAATGTGATCCCAGCAAGGTGAATTTCTATTTATATATTACTACAATTCTAAAATCTATAATCAATATGCAGATCTGTTTGCGAGCAAATCCTGGCATGCGATAAACTTGTGTTCACCAATAAAAACTTTTGGATCGGCTGCTTTCAATTGATTCGCAAGATTATCGGTGGCGTTGACTACAAAGGCGTCCGCGAGATCATGAAGGGTTGTCGTGATAAAACGCAAACGTTTCCATACAATATCAATTTGAGTATACTGCCACAAATGGAAGCAGTTGAAGCGGTGCTTGAGTACATATTGGATAGAAACGCATGTCTCTTACCTGCCTATTTTGTGGCAAACGAAATTCAGAAGTCAGCTCCTTTACACTGGAAGATCACAAAGTTAACGTCTAGTTTTGTTGAGGATTTCCGAAATATTGCACAAATGGTTTCTGTTATCGGACACTCTTCAATGTTGCCGATTGTCGAGCATTTCGGATATACGGATACGTTGATCAATCCGTGGCGACTGGACCCAAACAGTTTGAAATTCACATTCCGCGGCATTCTGCCGTATGACGCAGAACTGTTCCAGCCGCAAACGAGATTGCTGCGTTTCGTTCTGGAGCAACCGTATTCAAAGGATATGGTGTGCTCGATGCTGAATTTACAAAAGCAGTGCAAAGTTCGTTGCGTTGCAATTGAGGAGCAACTGGTGTGGCTTGTTATGTCCGCCATGGAACGCTCCGAACAGGAGCCGGTCCAGAGTAATGACTATGATGAAACGCTCAGTTCTACGCATTGGTTGTGGGTGCATATCTCGTCACAGTTGATCTACTTCGTACTCTTTCAGTTTGCTAGCTTTCCGAATATTGTTGTATCGCTTCATGACAAGCTAGTCGTCAGAGAACTCCGCAAGGGACGTGATTATTTGATGTGGGCACTTCTGCAG
Source organism: Bolitophila hybrida (assembly GCA_027564075.1). Classification (NCBI taxonomy): domain Eukaryota; kingdom Metazoa; phylum Arthropoda; class Insecta; order Diptera; family Mycetophilidae; genus Bolitophila; species Bolitophila hybrida. Next base: position 7,192 of record JANSTU010008664.1, read on the forward strand.
TTCATTTCAGGCAGTATTCAACGTAATCCGGTAAAAAGATTACACTTTGATATATACATTTTTAAAACAATATTCAATAATACATATTTTTAGCTGTCCAATTTCCTTTCAGTATTAAGTCTGTACGATATCTTGTATCCGGAAAAAGATCCACTTCCATTGCCGGATTGTACTAAGACTTACTGCACCAGACAAGTATACATTTATTTAGTAATATTTAAAATAAATAATAATCATTTAAATGCTTCGACAGATGGCACCTACTTGTATTTGGTTTCACTTAAACAAAAAGGCTTCATCGGAAAATCTAAACATTCACAGGCCGATTCCTTCGTCGCTCAAAAAACATCACGAGTAAGCCATAGATAATTTGATACCACTGAAATAAGCAGTAATTAACTCTGTGTTTTAAATGACAGGTTCCTACAACATTTACTGTTGTCTAACAATGCCCCTCTGACAATGGGAACGGACTTTACAATTGTACTCATGTGTAACGCATATTCAACACATCCCGTAAGGCTTCATATAAAACGAATATATGTAAATTCTATTCTAATCATTGAATTGTGTTTATAGGAGTTCTTTACTCGTCCAATGGCTGCTCTTGTGGAAACTATTAACAAAAATGCACCAACAACAAATACCACGAACCAACCAACTGTTCCGCTTCCTATGGTTACACTTGACAGTCTTACTGTGCACGCAAAAATGTCGCTTATTCACAAGTACTTATTATTATCTCTATTGTAAATATTGTATTTTAATTTATTGGATTTTAGCATTGTGACCCACATGATTAAGCAGGCGCAGGCTCAAACCAAAGGTTCTATATCGAATGTGACAAATATGGATCCAGCACTGGTTGAAACGTACTCGCGTCTTCTAGTGTACACTGAAATCGAATCTCTAGGCATTAAAGGATTTTTAAGTAAAACTAGAAGATAATTAATTTATATCACGACTAAATGTATTACTTTTCAGGTCAACTACTTCCGGCTGTGTTCAAGTCACAAGCATGGGGCATCTTGCATACATTGCTGGAGATGCTATCGTATCGCACGCATCACATCCAGCCTTTCTATCGAGTCCAGTTGCTCTCACATTTGCATTCTTTGGCAACGGTACAACATACCAATCAGACTCAATTGCATCTATGCGTCGAGTCTACTGCTCTACGTTTAATCACTGGTCTTGGTCTTGCCGAAATTCAGCCACAATTTGCTCGTTACTACACGGAGCCCAAACTACCTGGTTCTGCTGTTTCGCTTGAAAGTGAAGAACTCAACCGAGCATTGATTCTTACAATTGCCCGGTCTATGCATATTACCGGCAGTGGTGAGTGGTCCATAAGATTTTATATACTACGTGATTTTTTAAATAATTATTTCGTTTGTAGGAAACGACGATCCGTCAACAGTATGGTGCAAAGACCTTTTGACCAGTATAATGCAACACACACCACACTCTTGGGCACAGCATACATTGCAATGCTTTCCACCTATTCTAAAAGCATTCTTTGACCAGAACAGCAAGCCTAAAGAAAACAAGCAACAGCTTAAGAAGTCCGTCGAGGAAGAGTATCGTAACTGGGTGTCAATGTCTAATGAGAATGACATTATTGCTCATTTCAGTGGACCTGCAACATTATTCCTTTGTTCGCTATTTAAACTCATCCTGGAAACAGACAATATTACGCCGGTGGCGTATAAGTAAGATTATTATTATTAAATTACATTTAAAAAAAATATTTAATCGTTCTCCATAGAATTCTAGAACGAATTGGCGCCCGATCACTTTCGGCACACCTGCGCAAACTGTGCGACTATCTTATTTTCGAGGTTGCCAACTCGGGTCAGAATATGCACATAAACAAGTGCGTCGATACAATAAACGAGATGATCTGGAAGTACAATGTTGTTACAATCGATAAATTGGTTTTGTGTCTGGTAAGTGTTATTTTTTCCGGAAAATAAGACATCTTAAAAATATTTTGTTATTCATTTACAGGCTCTCCGAACGCACGAAGGTAACGAAGGGCAAATATGTTTCTTTATCATTCAGCTATTGCTGTTAAAAACCACCGAGTTTCGTAATCGTGTCATGGAGTTTGTCAAAGAAAACTCACCGGATCACTGGAAACAAAACAATTGGTAAGTTGGTGATTTATTTTATTTATTTATTTATTGAAACGAAACAACAACTGCAAATTATTTGGTGTACACTAGTTGATACAATTGTAATTTTTTTTTTGTTTTAGTTTATGTTTTATACATTATATCTGTAATGTGTAAAACATAAACTTAAACAAAAAAAGAATAATTACAATTACAAAGAATTCATTTTACAAAACTTAAAATAATCTTAAATATTAAATGAAATTAAATTGCAAATATATGACTAAATAATACAACATAATACAACACTATACTCATCCTCACTTAAACTCAAGTTAATTCAATGTTGAGTGCATACACGCAACGAAAAAGAAAGACATGATCAAATATACAATGACATGTACGAGAAAAATATATACAAACATATATTTTCAAGACAATACTACAAACATCATTAGAAATAGTTTCATAAGCAAATATACATTATAGTTCAAAGTGAACATAACATTAGCAAGATCTACATTAGATAAATGAATTACTTATATTAATATAAAGCTAAGAAACTTGGAAATCAGGGTAACAAAAGTCAATAATATTTTTTTTAGCATAGTTACAAACAATAACCATAAAAGCATGAATGAAGCAAATGAACTACTAGAGCACTAGATGCTGAAAAAATGATTAAAACATTTTTTTTGAATTCAATTGCATTAGTACTACGCTTAATATGCTGAGGAAGAGCGTTCCAGAGTTTCACAGATTGAATAAAGAAAAAGTCATCAATTGAAGATAATCTTCTAGATAGTGTGATTAAATTTAATGTTTATGTATTAACTGAAATGTATTTTAATATATAAGTAAAACGGAATTTTAGATTAGATTAGCATTATACAAATTCCCCATTTATAGTAATTAGATAGAGATACCAAAGATGCAGCTAGAGAAACTAGATACAGAATAATATATTCTAAATTATAAATAAATTGCACTCAGGAATTAAAAGCAATTTACTGTTATATTCGTAGCTTTTACAACAGAAAATTGTTTCACCATAGAATTGATGTGATCATTCTAGTTACATTTATTGTTAAACGTTTTTATTTTATTTTCTAAAGCTATTTTTTGATTATCAAGGATTAGATTTGGATTGTATTAAAGATTAATCGAGGATTTAGAAACAAAAATGGATTGCGATTTAGACAGGTTTGATAAAGAAAATGTAATTTAGACCACAATAATATACGTTCGAGATCCCTGTTTGCATTACAAATAACACTGGGAAAATCACGAATATAGGTCCTAGGTCCGCTTATGCGTTGATTGCTGTTTACCAAAGCTGCCCTAGCCCGCAGTTCTTTGCAGAACCGTTGCTTAACCTCAGGGATTTTTAGTCTAGCAACGTATAGGGAGTGTAGCAATCGAATGGATCCGGGTCGCCTTTGCACAACAGCTGCCGTTCGCAACCTGAGAGTGGCCAACATAAGTTCTCCGTCTCGCCGTTAGGGGAGACCCATTAGACTTAAACAATTGTTTAGTGTTGCACAGCTCAACAAAGAGGTTGCCGTTTTCATTTATTCCCCCAGACCATGTTTTCCCATAACATGGGTCAACCCTTCATTTTCCGACCCTATCATAGCGTTAAAATCGCCAAAAGTGACAATAATGCGGGGAATGACTGACGGCGAGGGTTTCCAAGAGTTCTTCATAGCTGTCATGATCCTTCCCGAAACAGGGGTTCAGGAAATCAAACTAGCTTTGGCTTGTCGAGATAGAGCAATCCCCACACCCTCTCCGCGTGTTGTTTCATAAGCAGCTCTATCAGAGAACAAGACAACGTATCCATCGGACTCGGCAAGCTCACCAGAGACCTTCAGCCGAGTCTCGCTCAGTCCAAGACCGTGCAGCTTGTACCCCCCATCTCATTCATGACTTGTTCGCGTCGCCCATCCGCAAACATAGCCCGAACGTTCCAAAATCCAACTCGTGTCCGGTGTTTTTAGCCAAGGGTCGTCGTAGTTGTTCCAGACCACATACGTAGTTGATGTTACGTTAATAATGAGAGATTCGGCAGAACAGGCAGCCTATTGCTGCCTAGTTTGCTCCAAAATAACTCGTTATTAAACCGAGCCAAAGTTGACATTATCATAATCTGCGAAATTTCTGCACTCTGACTCAGCGCTAAAGCGCTTTAAACCCTAAAGAAACGACAGAAACTCGCGAAGTGACCTCCACTTTTCAATATCTGTGCGGGATTCACTTAAAAAACGATAGCATTGTCATAGAAACACTGCTAAGCAGTATTAGGATCTCCTCCGTGCATTGGCAAAAATATACGCAGTATTTAAAGGATTACATTCGTTTGTTAACCATAAGCGATCCATCATACCATCAAATTCATGATAACCGACATCGAACTGTATTTGATATTCTCTTAACCATAACTCAACACGCAACTTACAACATCATATAGTCCTTAGCGAAGTAAGTTCGGACCAAAACCCTTAAAAAAGACTAGAAAAGGCGCTCACTCTGGAACGATATTTGGAAAAACAAAATCAATCCAAGCAAAACACAAGCGATATGGTTTCCATTCCGTCGCCGTACCAACTAAACACAGTCAAACACTCTGGTGTGGTAATACATGGGTCAAGAAGTATCACCTATCTAGGCCTAACACTCGAAAATAGCCCATAAACAGCACACCAAAAGTATACCCACTTACTGCGATAAAATTTCGTATCATAGTGCATTATATGGATGTTGCAAAATAGCACGAGTTTACCACCCGCGCCTTCAAACCGATCCCTAATACGCGTCCATAGAGTTCCAGCATTGTATCAAACTACGACCCTAAATTAACGAACAAAAATGGTTTCGTTCCGACAGCACATCGAAGAGACGATACTATCACGCTTTGTAGAAAGGACTGTATACTCAGACACATTGCCAATATTAATTCTTTTTTTGTATGGTTCCGATATAAGTATTTAGTTTTGGTGTCAGGGATAAGGTATATTATAGCTAACAGCTCTTCGGAAACACATTAGAGATTCTCAGATTTTAAGGGCTCAGAATCGGTGAATCCTTGCACGTTTTCGGCGTTTTCTCTCATTGGATCCTCTAATACCTTGTGGGGACATAGGTCCAGTGTGCGATGTCGCACACCGGATTCATTGACCATTGCGGGTTCATACGGCGTTGTTTTCTCACACGAACAAGCAGTATACCCTATATAGAATACCTATATATCTGTTTTTTTATTAATCTAATTCAGTCGCACGCACACACACACATAATCATAGTGTATTTTGTATGTACATATTGCATTTTTGACTTGGGATTTCAAATTGGACTAAAAAATGCAAAATTGAAGATTTGGTTTGGGTGTTGTCGACTCTTAAGATAAATGTTGCAGTATTACGTTTAAAAAGCAATACCGCAAAATCGACAATAGAAAACTTTCAACCTGAAAGGTTCTAAATGTCTATATTCCTGTTGCATGTCTCTAAAAAGGGCTATTCATTTTTGCGTCTCTTATCTTTAGTAAAAATATTATTGTTAACAACTTTTTTCTTAGGCACGAGAAACATCTGGCCTTCCATCAGAAGTACCGCGAGAAATTCGCTCCAGATGAATCAGTTTCGCATCCACCGTTGCCCGTTTACTTTGGCAATGTCTGCCTGCGATTTCTTCCCGTACTGGACATTGTTATTCATAGATTCCTTGAAATGCCCGTTAGCAGTGTGAACAAAACATTAGAGATAATACTGGAACACCTGGGATGTCTGTACAAGTTTCATGGTATTATTTATATTTTATATTTTTTTTAAAATCATTTTAATTTCATTCTGTTTTAAGATCGTCCCGTTACGTATTTGTATAATACGCTGCACTTCTACGAACGGAAGCTGCGCGACCGTCCTCCACTAAAGAAACGATTGGTTTGTTCGGAATATTAATCGTATTATGACACATTTTTGAGTGCTATCTTTATTTGTGTTTGTAGGTCGGTGCTGTTTTAGGTTCATTGACCGAGATACGTCCTCAGAATTGGGCGCTGACTGAGCAGTATCAATCATACATTTTAAAAACGGACACGGAGGGTGTTCTTTGGATACCGGAGCCATCGTATTACATTGCACTTATGAAGAGACTTATCGACAGTATCCTTTTTATAGAAAAATATTTATATCGACTAAAGAAGTGGGATTTACTAGTATTAAATAGTAAATCTCATTTCTTTTTATTATTGTTTTTAAATTACACAAAGTTTTTCAAATTACCTTAACTCAAATAAAATAGCTATAAGCGGCAAACACATATTTTATCTGACAGACTGGCGCTTCAATGAGTTCCCAAATGCGGCTGCGCATGCACTGTACGTAACGTGCGTTGAGCTCCTTTCACTTCCGGTTGGACCACAGGGTGTGGCCAACAGCATTATCGATGTAATCATTAAAGGCTATACCGTAATTCCACCAGAGCAGATTCACAGTTGGATAAACGCCGTCGGTATTCTGATGGCCGCTCTGCCCGAGTCCTACTGGAGCGTAATGTACGATCGAATACACGATACCCTGACTTCCAACAAAATGGTCGATTGGTCGTATCGTTTTTCTCCATTTGAAATGTTCAACTTTAAAACGGTCAAAGAGGCGATGCTCGAAAAGAACTATGTTCTTTTGTTGGCCATCTCTCAGTCGATTTTGCATCACTCGAGCATCGGTCAAATTTCAACGTTGGCCGAGTAAGTATCTACATAAAAAATATTATTTAATTAATACTCAATATTTACATGCTATTATTTAACAGATACATAAAGGATAAGCTGAAACCAGTAATTCAGAATGAGTACCAGCTAATTTATCTGTGTCACTTGTTCGGACCGTTTATACTGCGTCTGGACCAAGAACGCCCACGTATTGGCTACGAGATTACGACTCTACTTTATGAACTGCTCGAGCAAGTCGACAAGAAGCACGGCACAGCACCACTTCAGTATATGGATCCCATTTGTGATTTATTGTAAGAGTTTTCTTTCAATTTTATCTAACCTGGAGTATTTCAATGTTTTATGTTCCTAGGTACCACATCAAGTACATGTTTGTCGGAGATATGCTAAAACTAGAGTCCGAAACGATAATTCGACGACTCCGACCTGCACTGCAAATGCGACTGCGTTTCATAACCCATTTGAATGTCGATGAAATCACATCAGAAATTACAACAAGGTAATGAAATTTCAATTTAAAATTTACTTGAGATTTTAATAGTGGATATTTGTTGTTGTATTGCAGCAGTGAAGTAGCAACTCCGTTGCCAACAGTTCAAGTGACTAGTGATCCAAACCCATTGCCTCAGCCTACTCCACCGCAACCACAATTGACTCCACCACAACAGTCGCAACCACAACAAACCATGCAGCAGCAACCAATGCAACAACAGCAACAGCCTATGCAACAACAACAACAGCAGCAGCAACAGCAACAGCCTATGCAACAACAGCAGCAACAACCACAACCACAACAGCAGCCAATGCAACAGTCGCCAATGCAGCAGTCGCCAATGCAACAACAGCAGATGCCAATGCAGCAACAACCAACTTCTGTGCAGCAACAGCAAATGCAGCAACTGCAACAGCAGGCGCAGCCACAGCAAATGCAACAACAGCAACAACAAATCGGTCAGCAGCAGCAGTTGCCCTCGCATCAACATCTTATGCAGCAACAGCAACAGTTACAACACCAACAACAAATGCAGCTCCAGATGCAACAACAGTTTCAGCAGCAACAGCAAATGCAGCCACAGCAGCAACAACAACAGCTAACGCAACAGCAGCTTTCGCAACAACAGCTCACGCAACAACAGTTGATGCAACAACAGCAGATTATGCAAATGCAACAGCAACAACAGCAACAGCAACAATTCCAGCAGCATCAACAAATGCAGCAATCAATGAATCCCCGTTTGAACTGATTATGATCTCTGTAATTTATTTATGTGGAATACCTTTACATATTGTGAATATACAATATATATATATAATATGATTTATAATATTTTGTAGTTTTAATTTTTATATTGTCTGGATTCACAATAATCCCTTTCTATAGATTGAAAAAATCATTATTTTTTTTATTTTTTGTTTATCTAAACATCAACATTATAGAAGAATGAAAATATTGCTTAATTAAATCCGTCATTATACTACTAAGCTTACTAGACGTGGAAGACAAACTATACGAGCAGTTTTCAAGCACAATGAACAAGAAAATTACTCACAATTCACTCTCTCGCAAGATGAAAAAACGGTACATACATAAAAGGTGGACATTCAAAATATTATCAAACAATAATACCAATTGAATACCACGCAAAAACATATAGAAAACTACGAAAAGGACTCAATCAATCAATAGCAGCTTCTGGTGTGAATGGTGGTATATAAGATAGGAGGTGGGTTTTAGTCAGTAAGACTCTGACAATATTATAGTGTAGGTGTCTTATGAAAGATGTCCCTTAAAAAAATAACCGAGCCAGAGGTGCTTAAAGTGCTCATCCCGCAGCGGAAGTGGACTCTGGCGAATTCAAACATACGCTGACTGAAACTTTGACTTTTGCAAATCAACACCGTAGCCTATCTTAAAAACGTCACCAAAAACACCAGATAAAACACTGAAATGGATGGATGGATGAAATGGATAAAGCGTGATCCATTTCGAGGTTCCCTACTTTTTCAACACAGAAAATTCAAATTTAATGGTCGCAGATGGTCCATCCGTTGAGTCCAATTTTCGATGACTCGTTCGAGAATTTCGACTGGTAACTGGCGAACTTTAGACTTTACATATCCCCACAGGAAGAAGTCTAACGGTGTGATATCACACGATCTTGGTGGCCAATCGACCGGCCCAAAACGTGAAATTATGTGCTCACCGAA
>JANSTU010008675.1:0-16247 GCA_027564075.1 Bolitophila hybrida
GAATGAAGATGAAGAATGAAGATGAAGAATGAAGATGAAGAATGAAGATGAAGAATGAAGATGAAGAATGAAGATGATGAATGAAGATGAAGAATGAAGATGAAGAATAAAGATGAAGAATGAAGATTAAGAATGAAGATTAGAATAAAGATAAAAAATAAACATGAAAAATTAAGATGATGAATGAATATAATAATATTTTAATTACTACTTTGCGACAGATTCGTCTGGCCAAGAATCAACAAAGACTCTCGCTTATGGACAGAACCATTTCTGCACAACACACAATATTTTTTTTATTATTCATTATTTACACAACTCTAATTATACAAACTATATTGTCCCAAAAAAGATGTATAGTTTTAAATATATAAATAAATAAATGTATCCGTTAAAATAATTGTATATTAAACGGACTAATTGTATAATCCTATAAAACTTTACCAAAAAAAAACTTAAATATTTCTTCTATTATTATATATCTCTCCTCGACATTACACGTTTTAAATCCATTTTCTTTGTAGAGCGCCCGATCAACTCTCGAGAGAAAATGCAATCGAACTTGCTGTTTATGTGTGCAATCGCACCAATTTCCCATTCTCTGCTGAATTATTCATTCATAAAATTCTACCTATTTATCGCCGGAAAATATTCGAATTGCCTCTTGGCCAAAGTTAAATCGTATCTTATCATACAAGCATATATCTATATACTCTAAAAATGTATTATATGTAAGATTACGACGTGCGCGCCAAGATGACAATCAGACGAGCGAGCTCAGCACAGGCAGGCGGGCGGGCGGTCGTGCAAACTATCTCGTCGCGTTCTGGCGAAAAGTTCTGCCATCCGAATTTATTATTCAGAAATTGAAACTTTCATGCTCGAGTTGTGTCCACACACCCCACATGCTGCACCCCATAGAAATATATGCGATATTATACATACATATACCAGGAAAACTTGTGCATGTATACATATATGTAGAGATCTCAGTGGAAGTTTCATTTTACCACGATCCCTCTCATTCGCATTGAGTGTACCTGTGTGGGCACACTCTATATTGCACTTGTAACCCTTTTACCATCCCTGGCAGCATACACACGCGATGTGCGACTATATAAAAGTGTGCTCGTTGCGCCCAAAAGAAGTACGTAAATTCAATTTAAACACCGATATTATAAAGTTTTATGATCTGCGTTTAATGGACTGTGAGCGCGCGGAGCACAACGGTACCACACAATTTGCTGACTATACATATATATATATAGCGACAGAAGATGCTGTACATGTTCCTATGAAAAATACCTCACGGAAAATTCACACTTAATTTTTATGTATACACAATGAAATTTATGTGAAATAATGGCATCCTGGAATGGGGTTTAAACAATAAATGTCGGTATTAAGGATGAAGGCCAATAAATCAGGAGATTCTAAAAACAAACGCATAGCCCTTTACTAGCTATGTACACTTAATATATTTAAACAAAAGTACATTTATAAACACGTCTGGTCGTAGGGTCTAGATCACCTCTTGCCCTTTGCACGATTACTTAGTTTCGTACTACCCACGGATGCCGCAGACTCTGTTTTCAGAGCTTTCAAATCAAGACGTCCTTTCTTCTGAATTCGTGCCACTTCACTGCGAACCGCTTCATTTCGAAACTTAACCGGTAAACCAGATTCAACGATGGGATCATCAGCAGAGAATAGTTCACTAACGTCCACCATGCGAGGCTTAAAGAACATACTCGGTCGTATCTGATTTTGCTGTGTATTCGTATGGAATAAACTGAGCAGACCCCATGCAGAAGCATCGTTAGTTCGATCATCGCATGATTCCAGCACCCAGGCTGCATTTCGAACTTCGATTCGAAACCGTTCGCACTCCTCAAGGCTTACGTTCTTGCTAACGTTTAGCGTGCCCTCTAGTGGATTAACAATGTACATCGCTGAGTGATCAGGCTTCGTAGCAGTGCGACCTTCGTTTAGTGAGATTGACCGATCGCTAAAGTTGAACTGTGAGTAAAACTCAAAGAACTGCATAAATAGCGAATCGACCGAGTCTCGATTGGTTGCCGAGAATTGTAATACACGCAAATCCCGTAGGAACGTACAGTTTACATGGTCTTCGGTGATGCGAATGTCCTGTGAACGTGCCTGCTGTACTAGTACGTTAATAGAAGGGAGCACTGGTCGTTGAAGTTGCTGCAGGTAATATATAACCAGACAAGACAGAGAGAAGTTTGAGATCCATCTACCTGGTGATGCATTGGTCAGACCGACAGACTGAGCCCATCGGCGTACACTAAACATAAGTGGTCGGACTCGATCATCGATCTGGCCGAACATGTAAAGTAGCTCAGACATATAAACACCGGTTCTGAAAGAAAAAACAAGGAAATCAGGTTGTTTCGCAATATATGAGCTAAAATGAAACCTTACAAGTTGCTCATCGACAAATCCACCTCTAAGTTTAAATGGTCATGGTGGTACTTGATAATGGGAATGCGGGCCTGTAGGATACGTCGCACATGACATACGCCGGGCAGGAATAGCTGTAGCATATCGCTGATGTTCTCCATGTGACGTTGTGTCTGGGATCGTCCGTTTGCTAGGATCTCTTTGGTGTGGAACACAAGTCGTTTTGCGGGATCGTTCTTAAAACCAAATTTTAAATTTAAATAACTTTTCAAAAAAACTTTATAATTTAAATTACTTTCCGCTCGTCTGAACCTAATCTCAGAATGAGGTCTAGATCACAGCCAAGTCTTCCGAAACCATTAACAGAAGATCCGAATGGTAAAGCTTGTGCTTTGGGAAACATACCCGAAATGGAACGTTCGATTTGCCGGGCAGCTAGGAAGCGCAGTCTTGTGCCCAAATCATTTAGACACGTTGATTTGTAGGTAATGTCAATCTGTTCGGCTAGTGAATTTGCATCCAATAGTCGTTCGCTAAGCTCTGATTTCGAGCAGGATTTACTTCCGTCCACCACAGTCAGAGCTTCCTCTGATTTTTCAGAGTTCTTCGCCGTCGTTTTTGGTCCAGCTCGAAACCACAGAAACGGACTCTGCACATTCATACCACCACCAGAATCAACTTCATTATAAATGCTTCCGTTCTCGATGGCTGCTGCTGATGCCTCACTCTTGTCAAACTCCACCAGAATATAGTGTAACTCATCCTGTGTATAGTGATACGAACCGGTCACCTGGCCAAATTGTGAACAGTACGTGTACAGCTCTCCGTAGGACTTTTCTGAGTTGACCTGCACAAGAATACTACGTGCGGCCTCCAGGCGTCGTCGTTCGATCATTTCATCGAAGTTTATGAATACTCTGGGCGATGTCTCTGCTAGAATATTAGAAATTCAGTTTGTTTTATATTTGAATCTTCCAATGAGTTCACTGACCTGTGTGACAGCCTCGTCGAAGTAATGAGCGATACCGCGGACGGAACCATTGTTCGGCAGCACTGTGATAGCGGTGCACATGGGACCCCAGACGTAGTATAGGGTTCATTGTGCACTGTAGGATATATTTCTGGTAGCCTCGACAGTGCACAATATGTGCAGAGGCTTGCAGATGTATATTTTTTATTGAGAAATTTTGAGGTTATATTTTGTTATGCAGCTCAGAAAGTGGTGAGTTTTTGGTGCGCACGATTGTAGTAGATTTGTGAAAACGTCATTTTGATTTGAATCACAGGATGGGTATATTATTAATGACGATTTGGAAATAATTCAGAAAAAAACAGAAAACTAGCGTAATAACATAATTTGTAAAAGTAAAACAGTATTGTTGCATCGTCAGATTTTAAAGCTAAAACAAAAGGTCTTATAATTTTTTTTTTTTATCCGTCATATAATAGTTCTTTTGAGCTGCTTCCATGTTTTATAAGTATTTATGCAGATGGGTTTTCAAAAACCGTGAAAATATTGTTATTTTTGTTCCAAGGCGTTAAATTATGTTTATATTAATAATAATTAACAATTTCGATTTTCTATTATATAAAGACAAATATATTTTCGAAAATATCAGATATAATTATTTCGTTTTTTTTGTGACATAAAGACCTCTTCACTTAACAAAAAAACATCAAAACTCTGAAAATTGCAAACACAAAAAAACCGTAAGAAAATGTAAATTTTATTTAAAAAGCTTAGAATTCCGAAATCATGAAAACACTAAAGTAGTTCTTCGAAAATTTTAAATTTTGTCACATTTCACAGTGTAAATTGCAATATCGGTTTTTATTTTAATATATAATAATTGTAAATTATTATTTTATGTTTTGGTTGACACTAGTGTTTAAAATGAATAAAATTTGACTTTTTATCAAAACAATTAAAACCTGTATTATTTAATTTTTAAAAATACAAATAGTTTTCATTCCTTGTGGGGATTTGTAGCAAAAACAGTGTTTATACATTTAACCGACTATAAAGGGAAGTAGAGGATATCGTCCACAAGAGGGCGACGATACGGTGTGGATTACCGCTCTACTTCCCTATACTATGTCAATTTTATTTGTATCAAAACACGAAATGCCCGATTTATGATTAAACAGGATTCGTAATGGCTGAATTATTGAATGAAGACATGTCAAAAAACTCATTAAAAATAATTTTATTAAAACTGTCTTTCGTTTTATATAAAATTTACAGAATTCAGATCTGTCAAACTGTTCACTATTTAGACAAATTTATATTTCGTCTAAAACGTCATAACATAAACGTCCTAACATAAAAATATAAAAACACATTATTAATACCAAAACTACATATAACATATATTTATATATACAATAGAATACATACATTTTGTACAAACATATATATCATTGTGAACCATCATTTAAGTGTATAAATCTAGTACCTCCTTGCATAGGTGAATATAAACGTCACTGATGTTTTCTCGCAAAAGAGTGTTTTGAGTTTTAATTTTAATTTTGACAATTGACAATTTGACATTTCAAACGTACACACACAAGATCCAACACGTGCGTTTGCCGCTTCCAAAATTTCAACCAGTAAATTCCTGAAGACATTCCACACAGAAGTTCATAAATACAATTTACACAATATCCAAATCGTCTTAGTGCACCATGAAGAATAAATCAAAGAAAACAGCAGTTCCTGCTGTTGTCGCTGTACCAAAACAACAACAACAGCGTTCTGCACCCGATGTAGCTACATCCGCTGAGGATGGCATCTGGAAGGATGCTCGTTTTGCGCATCTCGTTGCTGATCCACGATTTAAGAATATACACAAGTCAACGAGAAAGATCAAGATCGATAAACGTTTCGAGACAATGTTTACGGACGCCTCGTTTAAGGTCAAGCAAACGGTAGACAAGTATGGTCGTCGAGTGAACAAATCCACGTCGGAGGATCTAAAGAAATACTATGATCTAAGCTCTGAGGATGAAGAGGAGGAGAAGCGCAAGGAAGAGGAAGCAATTGTGGCTGATGATGATAAGAATCAGTTACCTACGGTCGGGGACAGTGATGAGGATGATATTCCGGTACCGATTCGAGAGAAATTGCAGGACTTGACGGTGGACTATGCACGTGGTGAGGGTGCATTGCTCAGTGATAGTTCTTCGGATGATGAGACGTCCGAGGATGAGGATGAAGGTGGAATTTTCATTGATCATGTATGGGGTGAGCTTGATAATGAGGCACCGCGTACGGATGAGTCAACGTACAGACTGGCCGCCTGTAATATGGACTGGGATCGTATACGTGCTGCTGATATTATGGTTTTGTGTAATTCTTTCTTGCCACCCGGTGGTACCATCTTGAGTGTCACAGTAAGTAGATTGTTTTGCACACTGTACATAATTTTTCTAATTTACTTTTTTTATTAGATCTATCCATCTGAATTTGGTAAAGAGCGCATGGCAGAAGAAGAAATAAAAGGTCCTCAAGAGCTAACCGAAGTTAAACTAGCGAGCGATGAAGAAGAAGATAATGCACCCGAAGAGGGTGAAGAGGGTACGGATTATAATATGGAGAAATTGCGAAAGTATCAGCTGAACAGGCTCAAGTACTATTATGCCGTTATTGCGTGTGATTCTGTGGCAACAGCAGATAAACTGTATGCAGAATGTGATGGTCTTGAGTACGAGAGTACAGCCACAAAACTCGATCTGCGGTTTATACCTGATGATTTAGAATTCGACGATGAGCCAAAAGATGTGTGTGCTGAACTACCTGATCTCAGCAAGTATATGCCACGCTTGTTTACTACGACCGCACTGCAGCAGGCTAAGGTGGAGTTGACTTGGGATGAAAATGATTTGGATCGAAAGGAGCTGAATGATAAATTGGCCGCTGGTAAACTTGCCGAGGTTACCGATCAGGATTTACGAAAGTTTGTAGCCTACAGCAGTGAAGAAGACAGTGAGGCTGAGGCAAACGCAGCTGCAGCAGTAAAGAATTCTAAGAAGAAAAAGGATAAAACAAAGGTGGCTACGAAGACGGACGATAGCGATGGCGAAGAGGAAAATGATAAACAAGATGCATTGTCTAAGTACAAGGCACTGTTGATGGACATAAACGAAAAGGAGCAAGAGAAGAAAAACAATCGCATTGAGATGGAATTCTCATGGGGTATTGGAGCTACAGGCAAGGAGAGTACAATCGAAGAAATTGAAGCTGTCAAGGGTCCAAAGGAAGAGCTAACACAGTTTGAGAAGATTCTGTTGTTGAAAAAGGAGAAAAAGAAGGAGCGCAGACAAGAGAAGAAGGCACGCAGTAAGAAATATCGTAAGGGTGGTGCTGGTCAAGACTCGGACGATAGCAATGCTGATGCGGATAGTTCAGACGATGACATGCCGGATGGTATCGACATGAATGATCCGTACTTTGCCGAAGAATTTGCAAATGGTGAATTTGGAGCTCCTGCACCTAAAAAATCATCGAAAAAGCGCAACAAGAAACGTGGTGCGGGAGAGGATGACAGTGAGGCAGAGCAGAAGCAAGCTGAACTTGCACTGTTGCTGGACGATGGCGAA
Source organism: Bolitophila hybrida (assembly GCA_027564075.1). Taxonomy (NCBI): domain Eukaryota; kingdom Metazoa; phylum Arthropoda; class Insecta; order Diptera; family Mycetophilidae; genus Bolitophila; species Bolitophila hybrida. Next base: position 7,024 of record JANSTU010008675.1, read on the forward strand.
GACAAAAAGGCACATTTCAGCTTGAAAAAGATTCAAGACAATGAGAACGAATCCAAGGCACAGCGACGCAAGAAGAAGCTCAAGCGCAGCAAAAAGGAGAACGAAGCGGAGAAAGTGTTGCTCGAGGATGACTTCAAGATGAACACACAAGATGATCGATTTGCGGCCGTGTTCTCATCGCATTTGTACAGCATTGATCCAACGAATCCAAACTACAAGAAGACCAAAGCTATGGAATTGCTGCGTCACGAGAAACTCAATCAGCGACCGATCGGTGCGGATGGTACCGAGCAGCCGTTAGCTAAGAAGCCGAAGCGAGACATAGCCACCAGTTTGCTGGTGAAGAGTATCAAGCGCAAGGTGGCGCAGATCTAGATTTATGTTTTTATAATGTGTATAAAGAATATTTATATGATTTCAGTTTGATAGAGTCGTTTAGAAATGACAAAATTGCATTAAAGAATAAATTAAAATATTCTGAAATGTTTTTTTTAATGAAGGATTTTTTTAATAAGTCTTTAATAAGTTAGCTCGTTAGCAATATATATGGTTTTTTACATTGCTCAAAGTATTCAAGAAAGAAAAACGTCTTAAATCTCACAGATTTTCCAGAAAAAATATTACCGATTATCTAGAAAATGTTCTATATCACGTTAACACGATTTACTAGTAAAGTCTATATTCCATGTTTTTTTCTAATAACACGACACGACAAGAAATATATAAGTTTTAAGAAACCTCTCTTATTATTTATTATTTCTTATTTTTAACCCTCTTTTCTCTTCTGTACTTTACATAATTTCAAATAGAAAAATCAATAGTCTTTGGAAAGCCTGTGTATGGGTTATTTGGAAAAATTTCGATGACCTTAGAATAATATGACAAAATGTATATTTTTTTAGCAAAAATGTGTTAAATTCCAACAATATATTTTTACGGCCCCAAGAACTTTATAAATGCTTTAGAACAATCTAGAATACTAGATTACCATTTACCATTTTTGATGGGACAGAGAGGTTGAACAACCTATTTTTAATTTTGTTTTAAATAAAAGTTGTTACGCAAAAGATATGCACACACACATCAAAATGGTAAATTATTCATTTATATTATTTTGTACAAAAAAAGCGAGAAACTCGGATCCAAATCGTTAGTCCTATTCACTATCACGATTTAAACTACAAACTTTTGGGTATCTTCTATCTATTTCTGGCAGTTCAAATAAAAAAAACAACTGAACCAACGATATAGATAACTTTTGTTGATTTTTGACGTCAGACCCCCCCTCTGTTTACACTGTGTAAGGTTCCCCCATAGGCCTTTAGACCTACCAGCTTGATTTACTACTGAAGACTAAATAAAAAAATACTATAAATAAACAACAATAATTCAATACAGATAATAATATTAATTAAATTCTCGTAATCTCATCCCCGCTACAAATAATAATCTCTATATCAATAGACCTAATCTATTGATCAATTTTTGTATAAAAAGCAAAATTGATAATGAATTTTATCAGTTTGTTGAGTTGCATTCGATTAGTTATTAATTTTCTGATGAAAATGGTACAAAATACCTGTAGTATCGTGTGTTGTCTGCTGGTTGTCGCTTTGGCCAGTTCAGCCAATGCCAGTGTTTCGTGTAAGGACGAAAATGGGAAGGATGTCGACTGGTGAGTTTAGTGAATTACCAGTTTTTTTTGGGATTGAATTAAAATCTCCAAACTCCATCTCCGTAAACTTCTGATTTAATATGTTCTTATTGATTTATATGACTTTATAATTTATACAAATTGCAATCAGCTTGTAAATCATCAAAAACTTAATAAAAATTACAATTTTAAAATGAATAAGAAACTATGTAACAAGTATGTGAGTCACATAATCTTTTATATATTGGCACAGTCACCTGAACATACAAAGATGTTATGATAATAATAAAATTAAATGTACTTATAAAATTTCATAGGTATTTATTTATCATTAATATTTATTTTGTTTTTATGACTGCGTACTTATAAGAAATTGTGCTAAAAACTAAACAACGTTTTGACTGAATAAAAAGCATCTTCCAAAATGGGCATTTAACTTAAAATATCAATTCAAATATAATACTGAATTAATATTTTTTTTAATTTATATATTTATTTAATTTTTGTATTTTATTTTATGTATAATTAATTAATTATTATTATTAATCTAAAAATGTAAAAATTCCATTGAACTTTTATTATTGATGCCAGTTGTCGTTCTATTTTTTGGAACTCCCGTAGAAAAGTCTAATTCTATCATTTAAAAGGCATTTTTTTAATATCGGCCAGAGCGCAGACATTTGGTCCTTCGAAATGGATAAGTATATCCGGAAACTATCCGCCTGAATATAGTTTTTGGTGTTGCCTTTAAATAAAACCAAAATACCCGTTATCGCTGCAAACAGCTTGTCGTATGTCATAACGGAAGGCTCGTATTAAAGACTTGATTATAGCTCTATCACCAGAATCTACATCCTGAGGGATCAAACATGCAAGAACAGCTACGGTTTCAGCGAATCGAAATTTCAAAGTTTGATGGAAATATTTTGTGTTGGCAAGCTTTTCATGATTTTTTTTACTCGATGGTTGGACAGAAGCAAGGCTTGAGCGGCTCATAAAAGCTTCATTATTTGAAGAATAATTTAACGCGATTAACATGCTGCCCGCATCCTCTATCACCGATGCTAACTATATTGATGCTTGGAACGCATTGCTTTCTCGTTACGATAATCGCAGGGCTATTGTATACGCCCACGTCAAGGTTTTATTTAATCAACCATCGTTGCATTGCGAATCGTCGTCACATCTCCTTCAACTACGTGAGACACTTCAAGCCATAACAGCACTCAAATTACCAACGGTTCATTGGGATGTGCTCTCTGTACATTTATTAACTACCCGAGTTAGTAGCAACGAATTGCCTACTTTTAAGCAGCTTTGCGATTTCTTAGAGAAATGAGAAATGATGTCGCTCCCTAGAGGCCGTTAGCTGCTCTGTATGTGCCAAGACAAGAACGTCTCCTTCAGGTTCTTCCAGAAGACCCGTGCAGTCTCTCTATTCATCGTCCTCTCAATCTTCATCGCCTGCAAAGTCCAGCACCATCATCACAGCATCGCATCGCCTCATCATCGCTCCCCACCAATACGTTCAATCTGCACCTTCAACCTGTGTCCAATGCTGCCAATCGCCTGCTCTGTACTTGTATCAAAGGGCAGAGCACTCATCAAGATCTGAAATGGTACTAATTGCCTTCGTGCTAATCATACATCGCGGCCTTGTCGTCAGCCATGAAGCCACAAATGCGGTAGGAAACTCCATTCCACTTTGCATTATCCTCGCGACATTCCCGCCAATGTAATGTTCGAACGAAAACGTCACTAATGACACCACAAATACTGTTATCCACCACCATGTTTCGAGTTCAGTCACAATCAGGAACGACTGAAATTGCACGAGCATTACTCGATTCGGGTTCACAAGCAACATTCGTCACCGCAAACTTTGTGCAACGTATTAGATTAAAAAAGAAGGCAATCTCCGTTCCTGTCAATGGCCTTGGTAATGCGTCGTCGAATTCAAGCTTCGCTCCTGCAGGGATAATGTATTCGAGACAAAGGTCAAGGCCCTTGTTCTTCCTCGTTTTACCAATCACATGCTTAGTAGTAACGTCAGTGCTGAAGTTTCGGAGTTATTTTCTGAGTTGCGATAGTGGGTGTTAGAAATAATTTGCCATTACAAAATACTTTATTACTCCTTATTCATTTCAGAGTATTTATATCTAAACAACATGAGCAAAGCATAAGATAAAAGTTATGTTCGACGTATCTCGCAGCAGTACATCCGGAATCTCGCTCAATGACAGGCTTATGGTCGGGCCAAAACTTCAGGATGATCTGACAACCATTCTATTTACGATAGAGTCCGATAGCTAAAATGTATTGCCAATTCCTCATCGCTAAAAAACAATAGGACTATCAGCGAATAGTTTGGCGTAACTAGAAATACAAATTAAACACCGTTACTTATGGATACAACTTCTTCAAACTGCCGTCCTTGAACTTCGTAAATGGTCCTCCAATCGTAACGAAATATTAGAGTCTATTCCACAGGAATACAGAAAATGTCACACACCTCTTGAATTTGAACAATCTGATTCAATCCACACCCTCGGACTTCACTGGATGCAATCGTTTGAACAGATGGCAGATCCTCCAACGCATGACCCAAAATATATGGAAGAGACGGAAATCTGAATATGTTTTCTCGCTTCACAATCTATCTAAGTGGAAAAAGGCCACTGATAAACGTTAGTAATCTGGTCCTAATTACCGACGAACGTCTACCATCTGGTAAGTAGTCACTTGGGCAACTTACTGCCATTCATCCTGGTACTGATAACCAGGTGCGCGTAGTTACGGTGAAGCATTCCGGTGGAGAAATTAAACGGAACATCCGCAAACTAACACACGCGCTTGTTGTTGTTTAGTTCAGTCGTTCATGAGTTATAGCGTCGCAAACATGGAGCAAAATAAAGAGAAAATATGCATCTCAAGCCGCCAATAAAATTTGTGCAGTTTATGGACCCGATTTAGTTTTCATTTCCACCGCACAACGATGGTTTCAACGTTTTCGTTCTGGTGTAAAGGTGATCGAAGATGACCCGCGCTCCGAAAGGCCTGTCGTCAGAAATTGCGACAAAATCGCTGAATTGGTCGAGAAAGACCGGCATAGTAGCTGCCGTAGCATCGGACAAGAGCTGAACATTAGTCATCAAACCGTTATAAACCATTTGAAGAAGCTTGGATTCACAAAGAAGCTCGATGTAAGGGTGCTACACGAATTGACGCAGAAAAACATCTTTGACCGTATCGACGCTTGCGAATCGCTGCTAAATCGCAACAAAATCGACTCGTTTCTGAAGCGGATGGTGATTACCACCTGTTTCTGACCATGGCGAACGAGCTTGGTAGTCGGAAGTTGGCCATAAAAGAGGCCTGTGAAAATTGGCTCTCCGAGTTTTTTGCCAATAGGGAAGCGAGCTTTTATAAGAGCGGCGTTATGAAGTTGGCATCTCCTTGGGAACTAGTCATCGAACAAAACGGCGCATATTTTACATAAATCGGATGATTGTAACCAATTTTATGTATAATTGAAAATTGAATAAAAATACCGCAGGACATCTTTGACACCCTGTTATATTTCGAGAAGATTGTTTTAGTTATAGTAGTTATAACTATTGCCAACACTTAATGGATCTTCAATACAGATGAAAACATAGAAACGAAAAAGGACATTATTATTAGAAAGAAATTAAAATTGTGTATAAGTATATCTTATAATAATTATAAATTATTTTTTGCACATTTGTAAACATATTTATGTATTATTATATTATTTTCGTAAAATGTTTTTCAATATACGTATGTTTTTTTTAAATAATTTATTTGTAATATACTGCTTTGTGAAAAAGTGAATTTAAGTTAGTTCCCACCAAAAACGTATTTTATTTATTTTTGGTCGAAGAATATGAAGAAAAAAAATATAAGTTTAACGAGCTCTCGGCTTTGTTAGAATAAACCTGATAGTAGTCATAATAAAGGGTGCCTAACCGAGATCGATATGCCATTAGCAAGTATGCATTTGTTGTTGAGTGTTTATTATTATTTATTATATTTATTATGATATAATAGGCATTACAAACAAAAATCTCACAAACGCAAGCCAATGATTTGGAGAGAGCCAACTTGGAATAAAATTGTAGCGCAAGAAAAATAGTGAAATGTAGAATTTTTCCATAGATATTCTTCTATCGAAGCTCGTAAAATGTCCATCTTCACGTTTAAAAAGAAAAACAAAGATTTTTTTCTCTTTTTTACGTTTCTAAAATAAATTAAAATTAAAAAAAAAAATTCACAAGAAAATATATTTTTTTGCCAAATTTCTTTGATTGCACCGAAACTACTAGGTGAATTGACAATATTTTTTTTATTTTTTGGATAATTCGAATAATTTCCTTTAAATCTGAATATCATTATAATAATAACATAAAACAAATAAAAAATAAGAAATAAGAAAAATGTAATGTCATGTGAAATTTTCCACTGGATCAGCGAAATAAATCTCAATAAAACCAATGAAATTTACCGAGGGCCCACGAGCACTCCAAAGAAAAAAAAAAAAAAAAATGGAAAATGGACAACGAAAAAGTTGTTAACGATATCAGGCAAAATAATTTTATTAAATAGCGAAATCTGCTTATGTAAATGCTAAACCAAAAAATTGCAGACATCGAGAAAAAATTGAAGAATTGTAAAGAATCTCAGGTTTCTATCTATGAAAATATTTACAAAATGACAGCAGAAATGAACAGTCTTTAAAAAAATATATAATATTAAAAGAGTTTTTCCCTGATTAGACTCAATCAATGTTGAAATAATTGGTAAAAATCCAAGACGAATGCCATAAACCTCCAATATAGTGATATTTTATTAATTAAGAAAATTACCTACAATACGATGAATTTGAATCTCAATTTATTTCTAAATTATCGCTGCAAAGCCTGCTATTTGTAATAGTATTATCTTAAAACGGCAAGGTGATAAAACTTTCTATGACGAAATTGTTTACTGTATAAAATTATTTCGCATCATAAAAAATAAAAAATAACAAATCTAAATTTAAAAAAACCTTTTTAAAATAATCAAATTATATATTTGATTCAATTTTTTAAATTAAAAATTATAGAAAAAATATAATTTTTAATTTATGGAGCAATAATTATAAAACTTAAAATAATAAAAAAAAATAAAATAAAATAACTATTTAATTTTTTGTATTTAATAAAAAAAGTTATTTGCATGTCTTCGGACTAATATTTTGGTATATTTTGGTGGTTGCAATCACTTTTTATTATTCAAGGAAGGAATTGCATCTCTAACCGGACCTCCCTGTATATATTCTAATTTATAATATCAATATTGTATAAACTAATAAGAAACATGAAAAAAATACATTCTCGGAACAAATACAAGTCAATCAATAACATAACAAGCCAATCAATAACCTATTATTGAACATTTCTAATTCTTAAGGCACTTATGTACCTATAATTGACCCAAATAAACAATACATTGATGTATTTAGACAATTTTGCCTCATTTCCTTTAGGCATTTCCAAAATACATATAATCAATGCAAAAATTCAATTAAATCGTGATCTAACTGAAATCAATCAATTGTCATATATATGGCTGATATTGGCACAAGTGCACGCGGATAAATTACTACGGCGCATACCCTGGAATAATTGAGCCCCCATCGGGGACATTCGTGCATCTGACCTAATTGTATTCTGTACACTCGATCACGACAAATTCGCGCGCGCATATCCATCCGTAATTTTTGTATAGACAAAGAAAACGGCATTAGACAATGACAACGATATGACAGCCCAAGTCTTGTACCTGGCGCGCACGTGCATTATTCAAATCGTAACCTTTAATGCGCAATCGGTACTATTTTAATAGGCTTATAAGTATAGTATATACAATTTACATATTATAATACATATTTTATAAATGTTCGTTCATGTGCTGCGATTTGCTCAAGTCGCGTGTCCTTTGTCTCGATGACCTAAAACACATTCAAAAGTCACCTCATACAATAATACATCACACATTCGGGCAGGCTATATAAATATACTAAGTTGGTATATAATGTTAAGTTATGTAATCCAATAGTCCACATAAAAATATAATATTTTCTGAGCATTATATATCTAATTAGATGTGATTTCGTTTGTATTTTTTGTTGTGTTGTTGTGTGAGACTATGTTTATGTGTGTGTATGTATTTGTATATGTTAAAACCATATGTGACAGTGTGGTTTTATATTTGTGGTCGAAAAGAATGCGACGCCAACAAATAAACAAAAAAAAACTGAAGCTAGACAAAGAAGTTCAGCAAAGTGACAAATGACTCAAAGCGGCGCACGTAAATATTCAAAAAAGCACATATTATGGACTTACTCATGCTCGAAAGATAAAGAGAGTAAATTTGGTGACTATATAAACAAGGAAATAATGTCCCAAGGTTAACCTGAGTGCAACACACACACACACGAACAAAAACGCATAACAACAACACAGAATTACATATATATAACATATAAAGGCATCTATACACTAGATGCTGTTGTACCGTTCTATGTAAGTTCGCTTTGCGCACTCGGCAAAGACGTGCGAGAGAGGCCGACCATAAGATGAAGACGATTATTCAAATGGTGTTTTGGTGATTCTTCTTTTGTGCTGCTGCTGCGTTGCTCTATACGTGCGTAATTAATTGTACGCAGGTATGTACTGTTATAGGTGAGCATGCCGTTTATCAATTTCTTTTATGGTAGATAGATACATATAGTAGATATGAAGGAGAAAAAGACGATGCGTAAAAGATGTGCATGTGGAGACCGTGAGCGACATACCACGATGAGTGTGTGCGTTTTTTGATTTATGGGTGTGCTGAGTGCTCTCGTTATACTATTATATTATGTATATATAAGATGATAAAGATATTATAAATATATTTATGGTGCCAACTTTCAGTGTGATTCGATTTTCGTGCTCAACGATTATTATTACACATACCGCAAGCAGATTTCGAAAATTCCTTTTTTTTTGTAAAGAATGCATTCATTTTGAGGAATATTTGAAATAATTGAATATTTTGTTAGAACACGTTGTCATTTGTACTCAATAATTAAACAAAATCGTTTCTCATATGTTCCTTTAATCCCTTGTGAGACATAAGTAGATCACGTAACTTTTAAAACTGAATGGTTTTTCAAAAAAGAATATTTATGTTTAGACCTAATATAAAAGTGAATTTGGGAGATATTCTCTGTTGATGAATGGATTTTACGATTTTTTTTATACTGTTCATAAAACACAAAATTATTTATTATTATCATTATTTATGATTTGTTTAAACTTATATATTTCATATATTTGCAAGATTTATAAAGAGTGAATCATACCTTCTGTATAAAAAGTAACGGGAAATTGTCATTTAAATTTGCCGCGAAAGAGGTTTTTTTTTTGTAGGTTGGCACAACCTTACTTAATTACCAACCGGAGTTTGGGCTCGATCTGTCAACTAGTTTGTTTATGGCAGCTGTCCAAACAAGTCTACCTCA
>JANSTU010008686.1:0-16245 GCA_027564075.1 Bolitophila hybrida
TTCGTTTTATTTCAGGGGCTAAAACATATGCTTACACATCTCCAGTGCGCTCGAACGCACACTTTGGTTTTTTTTTTTATTTAAACATTCTTTTGATTGGAGTGCGGAGTGAAACACTTTATATCCACAAAATAAAGAATTCACAATACACAGAAACCATATGTCTTTAAACATATAAGAAATGTTAACCACAACAAATTATTACCACGGTACATGAAATCCATTGCACACGAAACCCACATAAAATGTTTTCCATATGAATTCGTATAACATAAAAATATGAACACCCTGTATATAAGTGTTGCCAACGCTGAGCTGCCAAAGCGTCAATTGTCACCTGTCAAGTCGAGTCATTTCTTATTTTCCATGTTGTTAATTTGTTTCTTGTGTTTGTTGTTGTTTCTTGTTGTGTTCTATGCTCTATGGATATTTTCATTTCATATGGGTTTTGGATTTTATGAATATCATGATATATGGTTTTTGTGTTATTTGCACTGCACCGTTTGATTGTATACATTTCTATATAATATTTCAGCCCTCTATATAATCCGCATAGGTACAGTTTTCAGACGTTTACGCATCTGTAAGAAATATATATGATTAATTGTATTTTTTTCTTTTTTAAGGGTTTTGATAGTGTAATACTATATACATAATAACATATTCGATATTATCACAATATACAATTTCACTTACCTTACACTTATATTTGAATTCCTAAAAAACATATACAAAATACTCATTAAATTAAAAAAACACAAGGCAATGACAATCTGCAAGAATATTGAGATTGACATTAGCTTAGAGCTCTCTTTGCGAAAGGAGAACTATTACGCTCTATTTTATTTCATTTCGCTATAAATATATAGGTGTGTATGAGCGTGTGTACTTACACTGATTCGAGGTGTAAATCTATATATGCATGTACTTCTCACTTTTAACAATTATGAAAGTACCATTGAAAAACCAGAATTGTCAGTCTTTTAAAATTCTAATAACAATTATAATTCATAAATTGAAATCCAATTGGAATCATGTTTGTATTAAAAGGAAAATTCACAATCATTAAATATAATCGACCGGGTAAATTGCACATGTGCATATGCTAAAAGAATGTAAAAAGTTACTGTACCGTCCACCAAACTCCAGCCAGCGCCACCATCAGCAGCCTTGCGCCATCGCCCGCTGTCGTTTCTCTGACATCTGCAAAATTTCAATATGGCGCCCACACTTAGTTTATTGTAAATTTTAAAATGCAAAATTGGCTCGCGTACCGTCGAAGGTGTGTCTGTGTGTAAAAGAAATGGTGTCGCGAGTGCCCCGAGAAGCTCCACTAGCTGTTCACGGGTCCGCCGACACTCGTCCGGTCGTGTTTGAGCCGAAAACCGTGTAGCTCACTAGCGCAAACAAAAATCCTCTATCTCGCCGCACGAAACCCCGTCGTTCGTGTCGGGTGCTCGTTGCTCGTCCAGTACACGCGCGCGCGGTATTTTTGTGCCAGGGAGGAAATTGTCTAATCTTCCCTGAATAGTGAAAATTGCATTAGGTGCATTAAGTGTTCAGTGTATATAGCTTCAATAGTTTATCAAGTCACGCTAGTCCTGCACACAAAGTAGTGCATGACAAAACAAGTATTTTGATAGTTCTAACTAGATTATAAGTAAGAGGGACCGGGGGGCGGGTACGACAGAGTGGTTCTGTCCAAGATGTGGAATATGATGTGTGATGTGATGCCCACTATTGCCGAGGACAACATCTCGCAACGATCGTCTCAGTTCAGTGGTGAAGATGCTAACTTTGAGCAGCTCATGGTGTCCATGCTGGACGAGCGCGATAAGCTCATGGACAGCCTACGAGAGGCACAAGAGCGACTTGGCGAGTCTGATATGAAGCTGTCCGATGCTGAAAAGGAACGTGACAGTCTCCAGCGTCAGATCAATGCCAACTTGCCGCAGGTTAGTGTGTGTATGCTATTAAACAAACCGCAACTCGTAGACTCGTCGGAATCTTCCGGCAGTCTGGATCCGGCTTTACATTACCCCAAATCATGTGTGTACTTGTGTGCTTGCGTACGATGTATGTACTCTGTTTTTTTTTTATTTATGAATGGATTCATCAAAATCGCTCGAGAACGAAAGGGAAATTAATTAACGCCTACATCGGTATGGCCTTCGGGGTTATTCACCTATTCCACTGATTCTCTTGCAGTTCGTATTTGCGAGAGCGGGACGCGCGCCTCTGTGTTTTTGTATGTGTCGTTTACACCACTTGTGTTTGTGACCATAATGAATCCTTTTTGCGTGTTTTTACGCTTTCTTTTCTGCACTATTTGTTCCGTTTTTTCGCTCTCCACTTCTTTGTAAGATTCATGATTCATCCGAGTTGCATTTGCCCGTGGGAGTTTATTTGTGTGTGTGTGTGTGTGTTTTCTGTTTCTTTATGTGTATTTTTATATAGACGTTACGTAAAGATAAGTAACAAAAAATGTGTGTACAATATATACACAGAAATCGATGTTTACTTGCGAATACAGGTCGATAACGGGGCAACGTACATACGGATACACACACACACGCAGAATGGAACGTATACGTTCCGTTTTGGAAGTTTCGCTATCGATAATGAGTTATTTAGTATCGGTGTCGGTATGCTGTTGGTATGTTAACCGGTTCTCGGCCGATTATTTGTGTAGAAAACGAAACCGTGTCTGTTTACTTTAGCAAATATGTGTGTGCGGGCTGTGTGTAAATGTATGTGGTTCAGGTTGCGATCACGCAATTTCTTGGCTAAAGAATACGACGAAGTTTCACCTGTGTAAAATAGATGAATCGTATCTGTATGATGTATAATAATATACTATGCGTTACGACGTTAAAATGCATAAATAATTATATATATATTTTTTTAATAAAGTGCAGTATTTAAAAAAAAAGTTTGTACCTCTATTATCCCAATTTATCTGTTTGCAAAAAGTCACAAAAAACTTTTAATTTTGTTCCATTTAGACGTAAGAAAATATCTGCTATCTCAATTTGTAAATGGTTTCTGTATTGTATTCGTATTTGAAGTATATTGCATAATTTTATTGAAATTTATTAAAATGTAATATAATTTATATTATTTTTAAAATATAACCATGATGCATCGATGTATCTACAAAAACTCGCATTAGCCTTGCAAAATTGTAAGATTCACGTCTGTGCAAATAAAGACTGATATAGTAATTAATTACATTTATTTTTGCATACAAGCAAAGATATTAAAAAAAAAACAAATCGGCAGAAAACAACGTTTTGCCGCCACAACAATTTGGGTTCTGGATGCAAAACTCCAACAGCAGGTTCTACATATTTCCAAAACTATAACCACCGCAATAACAAACCGAACATACACTGGACTTGTTCTTCTTTTCTAACAAACAGGTGTTTGGCTGTCATATGACTGGAAAGTTTGTTTTCAAGCTTTATACCAAGGTTTATGATATTTTTGTGTTTTAATAGATGTAGTGGTGTCACAATTACGATCGAACCTCATCGGCAACATTGAAATCGTTCCTATGAAGGAACATTTATGACTGGAACATTTTTCATGTCTGTTCCTGGATTCGAATTCACGGCTCCTGGGTTGAGAGACAGTAACCACCGTATGTAGGTCACTGCTCCACCGCTACCACAATTTGACACTTTTCCCTTAATATTTAAATCAAACAACCCAACAACAAGAATTCAGTACTTGAAAACACATCACCTACTCTAAAACCTTAAAATTATGGACTCAAATCAGGACAAGAATAATATGTGCTGTACTTTTATCCATAGAAATAACCTATCTTGTTTAGCTTGATCACATGGAGGTCAAAAACATGTTTTCAGAATACCCAATCAACGAGTTTACATAACTGAACGGCTTAGGGTTTTCCTTTGCTTCAATGGTTACCTAATATTATTTCCCAAGACTTGACGACAGATCCCTTGGGTACGTCGGATTTCCAACATTCATTCCATTTTATAGGTTATTTAATACATATATTTTTTTAAAAAATACTAAATCCGACCAATCTTAAGGAAGTTAGGGGGCAAAAGGTATATTTACAATTTTATGCACATCTGACATCAAATGGTATAGTTTAGTTGATCCCACAGAACATATGAAGTGCTAAACCCTTTTTTAGTTTTTTTTTTCAACAAATTTATTTATTTTTTTAAATCACAAATAAGTATCTAGAGAGGTGCGCTTAGGGTAATGACTCATGTTTTGAGGTTATAATTTATTACACACAAATCATATGAAATATAAAGTAAAAGTGACAAGAGTGTTGTCAGTTTGACAGTTCCTGTATGTGTTTTCTGTTTTTGGAACGTGTTTACAATAATAATAGATATTAAAGAGCGCGTCGTTAAGCGCTCTTAACTTTGGTGCGCCTATCTGGTTTTGAGTTTTGAAAACTTTACTTTAGCGCATCAAATCAGAATCAACCTGAATATGTTTCCTATAAACATACAAACATACAAAAATAAATCAAGTTAAATTTACGAATTTAAACATTAATCATTTTTTATTATTATCATTTAAATTATGAAGTTTTATACAAACTGAAAATCCCCTTAAAATTTTAATTTGTTTTGTTAAGACCTATAATTTTAGACCAATCCTTGTCATCCCGAAAAGGGACCTTAAAGTAATTTCAGCCTAAATTATAAGTACGTCGTCTCACTTTTGCCGGCTTAGCATGTATACAACAGCCAAATAAACTCAGATTAAACACAGGAATGCAATTTGTCGTCATTGGGAAGCTAGAGTTAAAATTCCTTAAGTTTTCATTGAAATGCTTGGAAGACGGCTGAGTACAAAGCGCTATAGATTTCAGGGATTCGGAAGGATCTGGAAGGCGTCATGCATTTTACTTTGCCGCTAATGCAGCGCTTGCTTTTTTTCTCGTTCCACCACTTATATTAAAACATATATTACTCTTTTCGATATTTAATTTAGATTAAATTTGATGTTAAGTAGAATCTTTAAAACAAAAATCATTATTTAGTAACTTAAAAGCTTTTTGAAATATATGAACATGTTTAACCTTTTTTTTCTAATTTTCGAGATTGTAGATGGGTGTTGCATTCTTGCCAAAATCACACGTGACGTGTAACATAAGCTAAATTATACAGAAAGAAACTAAAAGCTATTTTTTTTTAAATTTGCATTTCTATAGAAAATAGAATAAACATTCATTTAAATAAAAAAAAATGTTTTAGTGATTTTTTTAAATTACTTTAAAAAATTGAAAAACAAATAAAAAATACTTTTCTAAATTTCATTTGTCTTTTTAAAAGTGAATTACACTTATAAAAATGGGAAAGCACTTTTATTTTTGTTGACATTTTTGTTTCAAAGATTACACTGTACTGTTGAAATTTACTATCTGTTCAGCGAGCATTTAGAGTAACACGCCACACTGAATTCTTGTCTTTTTTTACAAGCAACCTTAATTTATATTTAATTGGTTTGTATGGCACAAATGAAATAGTATTTCCTGCATAAATACAAAATCAAAACTTTGCTCAATGATTTTGTTATTGCGCGTTAAAATTGCTTAAATTAGAGAAAGCACATGAAACAATATATATTTTTAAGTCTATTATCATACTTTTTTGTTTGATTTATATGTATATTAAAACAAAAGTTCTGACCCGTTTTTTGTGTGTGTATCTTTCCTTTTCTTTGAGTTTTTTTTTTCTTTGCATTGCCGAACCTTTCCCTTTTACCTTCCTCAAATCTAAAACAACCCCTAACACAGGTATTTTTTCATCTATATACTATAAATTCCCGAATACTTTCGCATCCTCAATAATATATATGCAAATTCAATATAAAAATATATATTGAAATTCCGTATATGAAAGGTTTGCTCTGCTGACCGTTAAATGTGTATTCACATATTCTAGGCCAAACACATGCACTCTCCCATACAAATACACACACACACACACACACACACCTTGTTTACATCCAATTTAACAGTCTGTGAGTATATGAGGCGTCGGTCTTCGAGTGTCGTTTTACGCGCTGGCGCCCCGGCCAACAAAACACTCAACAAATTGGGCAGACAGCTGCTGTCACACAGGCGCCCCAAATAACATATATTACGAGTGTATACATATAGTACTTGATATAATATAATACCGATGCAACATCACTAAACATATAAAACCTTCAAAAACATCATTCTGGGTGAGAGACGCGTAACCTTTTTTCCCGGATATTAGGTCGGATTTTCAAGCTACCTCTGTTTAAGCGATGTGTAAATGCGGAAGCAAGGGCGTGGGTGGTTGTGAATGTCTGTGCTCACCTGTTTGTGCTAAATCATAATATGTATTGTGTTTGTGTGTGTGTGTGTATTCCCGTAAAGTTCACTAAAATCCATTTTATGCAAATGGAATTAGGGGAGCAGCGCGCTACGCTGATTTGGCCCTTACGGGAACTCTTGCGAACACACATATAATAATCTTACACATACACATGGTGCGCGCGCACGCGAAATGACAGACATTAAATGGGACCACTAGTAAAAAGGAAATAACGCACGCGGAGATATGGTGTAACGCAAAGTATAGTAGTTGAAGCAAAGCTGGAAAAATGGTGGTTGTGAGGAAAATCGATAATATACCGTACTATATCTGAATACTATATGATACGTTCTATATAAATTTATGTAGGTATAATACATTTT
Source organism: Bolitophila hybrida (assembly GCA_027564075.1). Taxonomy (NCBI): domain Eukaryota; kingdom Metazoa; phylum Arthropoda; class Insecta; order Diptera; family Mycetophilidae; genus Bolitophila; species Bolitophila hybrida. The sequence goes on from JANSTU010008686.1 coordinate 6,728, forward strand.
AGCTGTAGCGTAATGTATATACGACTAGAAATGCATTGCATCGTAAACAGCGCCGGTCGTGTATAGTGTTATATTAAATATAGGCTATACTATTCCGGTCTGAGTGTATTTGTTTGTGTGTGTGTGTAGATTAATGTCGCGGGTTGTTAACAACAACGCCCACATCTTTAGGGACCATTGCTATTGAAATTTGTACCGTGTATTCGCACGCAACCTCTGCATGTACACCCCGTGCTAAGGCAAAAAGCTGTCTAGCCGGGCCGTAGAGCTGTTATCTTGGTTTTCCGCGTTCGTTGTAAATATAGGAGTTGTGCAATTTTGAATTGTCTTTATCGGTGCTATGCATATTCGCTAGGGACACTACATAATGTTTATATAATAATTGTGAATAGTTGTGCATATAATATATTATCATAATATTCATAATTATATTATATATGCTTTACATAATTTTGATTTAATTTTTTGCATATAGCAAGCTTGCGGGTAGCTACAATGCTTTAAAAGGATTCTCGGAAAAATGAGTTGACACGACTGCAGGCAAAATTTAATTCCATCTAACAATTCTTTAATAATACGAAAGCTATACTATCTTGAAATAATAACATAATTTGCATTTTCTCTATTTGAAAATGCACTGCAGGCATAAAATTCACATTCCTTGAAATATTCCGACCTACATTCTGCATATTTGTGCGAAGGATAATTTAAGTTGTGTATGTGAATGTTTGAGTAGTTTGGAAAAAAAGTATTTGTGTTGGATAAAATTTTGTCTTTGTAATTCAATTAAATATAAATTGTGTACAATTATTAGGACTTAGGCTGGCATATCCATACAAAATTGTACATATGCAGAGTTTTAGCTTCGCTGAAACGATAAGCTTTTCTGGAGAAATTAATATTTTGAAATTTCGACTTAATACTGCATCCGTCATAATTGGCCCTAACTTTAGTATTATTAGTAAGACAAATAATATTTCCACACTTTCTTGATCAACGACAAAATGAAAATACTCTTGATACTCACAAATCTTGAGATTAAATATGTAGGTATCAAGAGTTGTGGGTTTCAAGTGATATGAGTATTGAGCGGTGCGAGTTCGTGTTAGGAGTATATGGATTTTGAGTAATGTGTGCTTCACCTTGTTAGTGTTGACAAGGAGTACCTATAGTTCGATCGATAAATTAAATAATTTAAACAATGCCATGAATACCTTGATTTTTTATTGCTACATTAGGTTGGACAAAATAGCCAAGGGAAATAATATAAAACATCTCATCAATAACACTCATTAAGTTATACCTACTTCAATTCAACATAATTTCTATATTTAGAAATGTATGTATATATATCTTTGAATGCTAAAACACCAGAAAATCAATATTAGTCATCACGCCCAATTTATTCTTATTCACAGATGATAACATTATTTCATAAAATATACTAAATACTATACAATATACAAAAAACACATAAAACATACTCTTTGATAAATGTGTGCAAATAAATTGATACATAATTAATGAAACCACATGCTGTGTCTTTCGATAATAGTGGTATAATTTTATCATTTGTGTTTGTACAGCACCATGCTTCAAGGCTTCAAACTTCAAAGAGTGTTTATTGAATAAAAGCATGCCTCATTTATTTAAATCAAATCAATTGCGTCCAACCCCGCACTTAAAAATATTAAATAAAACAGCTTCTATCCTATGTTATATACTCTCGCGTGAACCGCAATAACACAATACAATTATCGAATTATCTATATTAATCATTATATATATAGACTATAAATAGGCTAATAACACGGAATTGAAAGTGTCGTCTGGCACCATCGAAGCTATTTTCCTAATCGTAATTTTGTGTCAAACTCGCGAAAAACATGTTGCGCTGTCGCGACGTCCGCCGATATTGTGTGTCGTCGATTCTGCCTCGTCCGTTGCTGGCAGTGCCGCCAGTACCGAACGATACCCGCACCGTTGTGCCCGTTCTTTATGTCAGATGAAGCATACATTACATATATATGTATATTGCTTATGTACATTTTGTACGAAACTCCAGCTTAATTGCATCCCACGGATTAATGAAATTAAAGTACACAAACGCGTATTGTGTGAACTAATTATGTCCCACTGAGACTCAAGAAAAAATGACGGCAATAAAACGAGGAGAAACCGCACGCAATTGTAAATATATATATAGGAGCAAAAACAGTTATTATTTAAGCGAGAACATGTGAAAATTGTGTTGGTCTGCAGGCTCATTATAATTGCTTGTTTTTACAAGTGTGTGTGTTTTTTAATTTCTGATGAGATATTGTTCTTGCGGGTAGTTGAACAACCGGATAGAAATGGAATTCGATAAAAAATCCGACAGTTTATTTAATTAAATTCTGTAGAAAGAGAGGCATTATATAATTTAATTTGAACACCAAATCGGCAATTATCTTATTTATATTATGGTATATGTTGACAACAATGATTCTTTGATCTATTTATCTATTTGATCTATGCTATACGAAAATCAGTTTAAATTTACAGCTTATTGGATATACTATATATATAAATATAATGTAAGTAGAAGAGCAAACGATACAAAAAATGTTTACTTTAATGTTTTATCACTACATTTTTTCTTCTCTTCACTTTAATATAAATGTTATTTCCAATTTTCGCGTGATAGATAAAAAATGTACATATTCTTTTAGTTTTCGTTAAATACTTTAAGTAACTCATCATCAGATGAGATTGATATGTCGTTTCTTGTTCTTTATTGAAATGTGTTTAATTTTTAATAAGAATCATCCACAAAATTAATATCGACATCTTCTCACAGAACGCTTCCAATCGCTATTTGAGAGATTGATATTGATAGCCATAAATCAGACCATTTTTGTAGTTCTTGATCTTTTTATTTTGGTTTTGTTTGATGTGTACGATAAGGTTTGAAATGTGAGATATAATAATAATAATAAATTTCTGCTTTTTTTGGAAATCTATCCGCAGTCCAATTTGAAAGTTCGATGACATGAATCAGAAACGCTATATATCCTTCTTCCATTTAGAAGTGCAAATTTATCCTTTCATAAATTGCATCAAATATATTGTTATTCGAATTTATAAGAACCTTTTTTCTGCGTTCGCAATAAAAAATATATTTTTACAAATATTTGAAATTATTAAATGCAATCAAAATAAAAAATTGAAAGTAAAATTGAAATGGAATTTAAAGTTTGGATAAAATTTGTGAAAAAATATGACTATATATATACTATATAAATATATATAACTAATTAAATTGGAAAAATTATATAGGTGAATCAATCAAATCAAAGATCCGATCCAGTTTATAAGATGTGTTTCTTAGTTTTTATAATACACACATTGTACAGCGAAAATTTAAGACGAATAAAGTTGTTGATCAATTGATATTCATGTTACTAAACTATGTTTTAGTCTGTTTTTTTGCTTTATAACTAATTCAATTTTATGTCGATTGATATGTATGATAACCTAAACGTATATTCCTATTAACTTTACTTTCTTCTCGTAATTAAGCCTTTTGTTTTTATCAAAATTGAAATTCGAAAAAATGTTCTTGATATGAATATGTTTAGTAACTTATACTTTTTAATAAACAATTTCATAAAAACGAATCATTTTTTAGAAGTGTTATCGTATTGAGAAAATCTAATCTCTAAAATATATATTTAGTTATTATGTTACGGTCTCACAGTTCGTTAAACTCTACACAGACACATACGCTTAAATTTACTTTATACGAAGAACCACGAAAACCTCTGAAACACGTCCTGCAAGTGTACTAAACTCAGCATTTGATTGGTATTTATTACTTATCATGTGTGCGTGCATTTAATATACAAATACACTGTATACAAAAAGTGCAACAACAGGTTTTTCAGCCTTGGTAAATTATACAATATACATATATATACATGTTATGTATAATTGTATGTATATTTATTCGAAGACCACGTGCTGCACAATTACACGCAAATAGGTATACAAATATAACATATAGTTACTATATAAACAGATTATATTCACATATTTCTCATATTTATAAAAAATCAGGGTGATGTACTGAAAAAAATACGTATAGCAAGCAATAAATTGAATGTATGCATATGCATATGTATGCGCTAAGAAAAGTATAAACCTTCTTCATTCTTTTATTCTTAAGGATTATTCATCAATGCCTTAAACTGGAAAATACTTTTAAACATATTTATCATTTTAATTTTTTTCAAATAACACATTCGTCTGGGCATAATATCCAAGTGTCTAAAAAATGTTACATGTATATGAGCTTGAGTGTATATTTGTGCTAATGACAAGTAATTATAATTGCAATGTTCTTGTACGTACAGAGTTAAATCGCCGAAAACACATGGTACATGTAAATTCATATAAACAAATTATTTTGCTGAACATTATATTTAGATTCAAGGTTTTGTTTAGATCACTGTTGTTTTAAATTAGTTCAAACGAACTTTGATCGTAAACAGTTTTGTTTGTCTATTATCTAATAATTCAATAATATGTATACGTAACCGGTATATTTCTCTGATTTAACTCGATAATAAATAACATTTTGGTACAAACCAATGGTTGGTCTCTCGGATTCTTCTAAAAAGCTAATTCTGATATTAACGGGTTTTAAATGATATGAAATGAAATATACATTATTCAACCGCGTTTGCTTTAACTCGCTCACTATGGTACACTACTATTTTGTGTCAATCATTTCTATTTTTTCTATTTTAAGAAGTATTTGTACAACAAACGACAAAATTAATAATGACTCGAATACGCAACCCGTACTTACTCGCCTCGCCTAGCATCTTCCTCCATCCGTATCTATGTCCCGCCAACGCTTTTCAATTAACTACTCCTATTCAAAGATCAGAAACAGCTGCGTATTTCCATTGGGATTTGGGACCACCTAGCCTTATTACTTCCGGGTTGCTGATGAACAGTTTATCTTGATGGTGATCTTTCATCCGCATCGTGTTGCTATAACTCATGATTATACCGCTTGCGCCAGCAGTGCCAGCAGTACATTTCTTTCGAAATCTCGTAACTAAAGCTCGGCTCTTTGCGTTAGCCACCACGATTCCGATCCATACCTAACGACTGGTCATATTAGAGACCTATACCAATTACACTTGAGACTTCGAAAAGTGTTCGCGACCGAAGATGTTTATAAAGACCAAAAACACTTGTTTCCAGATGTAATTATCCTTCATACTTCCGCTTCCATTGACAAATCCAAGATACACAAAGTTGCAGATAACTTCTAAATTTTTTTCTCCCAGCGCTAAATGTGTGCTAGTGTTGTTGACTGATGTAGATGTAAACATGTGTTTGGTATTACACTCGTTCACCTCCAATCATATCGGTGAGGCACCACTTTCCAATACCGCAAACAAGCCCCTCCGTAGTTTCAAAAGATTCCGAGAGTTTACCCCTAACTCTTATCGAGGACTGTGCATCTGTTTGCGTTAGCTTAGCTAATGCGATAAGCTTTTGGGCAAATCCAAATTCATTCATAATCAGCCAAAGCTTTTTTCACGAAGCGAGCTATAATGTGCTGCCTTGAAATCAACAATTAAGTGTTGCGTTTCAACGTTGAACTCATTGCCCTTATCCAGGATCTGTTTAACTTAAACAGTTGGTCTGTAGCTCATCGCGCTCTACGGAATCCCATGCTGATACTCGCCAAAGTTGTATCTCCGCATATGGCAATAGGCGATAATACAGAACATTTGAAAACACCTTGTATTCAATGTTCAGTAGAATTACGGCGATTTATTCTTCTTGAGCTTGATAATAACATCCTTAACTTCTTGTTGTTATGGTTTGACGTTAAATTGTCGTGCAGTTTGGTAATAAGAGTCGGTACTAGTCTGAACTATGATTAAGCAAGTACTCCGCCCATCGAGCTAAGCCCCTTTCTTCATCCGTCATAACCTCGCCACATGTATTTCTACATAAGGACAGTTGTTTACTGTACTTTTCTGTAAAGTTCTCTCGTATTGTTAGGTCAGGAACAGTTTTCGGTAATCCTCCATGTTGGCTCGAGTTGCTCATTGGAGCGTTTATTGACGTTACAACATACTCTACTGTCTGCCTTAGTCTCTTCTACATGTCGTTCGTTGAGGTTGATTCTTGCACCATTTCTGTCCATACTTACCTAATTATTTATCTGAGGCTCGTACGCCAGTTAACAATTAATTACAACCGTTTAAAGTCTACCCTGCTAGCCTTCCTATGCAACCCGTATATTTATTAATTTGACCATTTCGCAGTAATTACAACTGAATTAAAAAACAATTTTATTAATTATATTTAAAACATCTATCAAAATAGCACAATATAATTTCTATATGTTTTTTTTTTATCTCAAATTTATTAATTTTTTCTTATAAAAATGAGACAAAAACCTTGTCTGGTCTGTCTTGTGTTTTACAATTTTTAGGTAAATTTGCAAAATAACTATAGTACACTTCACACACATTTTCAGTGCGATCAAAATTGGAAATATACAAATATACTAGTTTTGCTAAAATCGGCCAAAAATTCATTTTAAACAATTTTAAAAAAATTACGATGTCTATTATACGAATTTTCAATAATAAATGCAATGATTTATGAGGTTTTTGAGATGAAGTTGAATTAATATTTATCTGATTTATATAATTGATATTCAACAAAGTACTTGATTACAAGTTCAATACTTTCGACATTTGTATAATTTAATCAAAGATATTCCATCGATACGCCAATACGTTTTCGAAATGATATATTTTTGACACCGGGCAACTAATCACCATTTCATTCTATTCAATGTAAATTATTCTCTGTCGCAATCGCTTTTATTCTAAAGGGTCGATCACTAGGTTCAACGAAAAACTGCAATTGTATTTATATGTCTCTTCTAATATTTTTTATTCTTATCATCACATTTAAAAAATAATAAAGGCAAAATTTAAAGAAAAAACGCAAAGCAAAATAATAACTCAAATATATCTTCACATTTAGTTGGTGATATAATAACATTCTTTTTGAGTAAAATTAAATTCATATTTATCCAATAATAAATGTTATTAACTTAACTTACATAAAAAAAGAATTCAAAGTGAATAGTCTCAAAATCCTTTCCAGACTGTTTAGTAGGCTTAAATACTGGTAACTATTATGGATTAGTCGGCATGTATGTTTCCAGCAATTACAAAAAAATACATTTTAATATTTTGCTCACGAGATAATCAAAATGGCTCGGGCTGCCGATATTTTAGGAAGACGTTTGTGGTGTGGCCGGTGGCAGGATTAAGATGTGAACTACCCAAATTTGTAGCGTTTAGAAGTTTATTCACACTTTTGCGACAGCTGTATGTTAAAGATTTAATCCAAAAGTCTGCCATTAATGTATTTAAAGAAAACATTTATAATCACTGTTCTTTTTACAATCCATAATAATACTTGAGCCTCCTCAAGTTACATACCTGTCATAAATAATCAGATTCCAAAAATATACCCTTACTTTGAAACATTGCCTGTATTTTGTTATATTTCATTCAACTGCAATAACGGCGTTATTTGTATGGATATAGTGTAAGCAAATATATATATAGGTACATAATTATTTATCTAAGTTCTAAATTCATAACTGTCTCATAATATGGTTTTATAGCTTGGTTATTTCTGATTCATTCGGTATTATACTCTGTGAGCGCTATATATCTCAAAAATAAATATAAAAGTATATAATGACGCGTGCGCGCAAAAGACTCAAACATCTGGCATTAATGTAAACGAGAATAGTGCGGCAAGAATTAAACGCACTCGCAATTCGTGCGTGCTTTGCGTGTACTGTGGAAAATAATTTGAAACATATTTCGCATTCTTTTATTTTTCTTAACAAAATCAGGGATCTAAAAGGCATTTTATTTTTTAAACATATTGTATTTTTTTATATATATATTTATAATTTATCCTGTCTGTTTAAAGCTTCATAAATAAATAGAACAAGACGTGTCAGTTGTGTCGCTCCTAGCTCGTCTATAAATGCTGGCAATCTCACTCACAGAGGCAACGAATTGATTGCTATTTCTCTGTACATTACGATGCATTATATTATATTCATATAAACAGCATAATTTAGTTTAGAGCATGCAGCATACAAATGTGAACTCGCACCGATAAAACTGAAAAATGACGTTTATAAAAAACATAATGTTAAAGCGAATAAAACGTATACTTTATGCGTACATATATATACATATCTGCAAGCATATATGATGTCTAATGATTTATATCCATATGAGCCACAGACCGCACACATAGAATTCACACAGTCGAATGTGTGTGTATGTGTATATCTGTAGATGAGCGCCACGGCTCGGCGGGTGTATAAGTAAATATACATATATTCACATCGATTGAAGCCCAACCGCGAACGCAGACAGAATATTCAATTGATCCATAAAATTGTTTGTCGCACGACAGCATCGCTCATAGAAATATGTAGGCGCGAGTGAAATGAACTGCTGAAAAAATGACGTAAATAATAATATACTACATACTATTATATAGAGTTTAGATAAGGTTTATCAAACAAATATAGTACGCCCAAATGATGTCTCTGTTTGCAGGTATGATGGTTGTTATGAAAGCTGCATTAGAATTTTGTATTTATTACCGGTATACTGCGACCACTGCAGTATTGTGCAGTACATTTAAATTTATAAAGTCCCATCTGCTGGATGGCAGTAAATGTTGCACGATTTCAAAAAAAGCAGCTGTTTGATTTCAAAAAGGGCTCGAAAGCTATAATAAATTAAAATTCGAAAATTTAGCCAATTCAAGTTTTATTATGTTTAGCGAAGCTGGGCCTACTGCTAGCCTAACAAGCTGTTCAATACGGCAGCAAGTCCGATAAAGATATATATAATAATACAGTATATCTTACAGTCAAACTAGATACTTTCACATATGGTTGCGCAACAAAATATATGTGTTGCCTAACTGTTTAGTGTTTAAACATTTATTTTAATAATAGTGTAAGTAAAGAATGTGACAAAAAAAAATCGCACAATGCAATTAATAATATTAATATTAATTCATACATATATAAACGTAGAGAAAAATACTAATCATAATAAACATTATTAAACCCTTATGAATTGCGGATAGATTATTATTTATTTTATTGCACAAGAAAAATAAAATGGGACTAAATGTATTTTTTTAGAATTTTATGCTATTAATGTTAATTAATAATATAAATAATTTTATTAGGTCTACAACTAAGTTTTAAAGGTAAATTCATGATTTTTCGAGCTTTATTGTTCAAATATCAAAAACAATCATGATGTTCAAAGTATTGCCCGTCTGAAGCTACTATCTTATCCCATATTTCGGGCAACAAACGGATTCCCTGGCGAAAGAACGACTGGTCTTTTGACGCGATCCAAGAATCGAGCCAATTT
>JANSTU010008697.1:0-16241 GCA_027564075.1 Bolitophila hybrida
CATCAGGAATAGGTTATTCCTGATGCAACAGGTTCATCGCTACCTTTGTAATCAAAGTGAATTTCTTTTAAGTCGTTTTGGACATCGCGATAGAATCCCTGTAAGAAAGAATCGAACAACTGGGGAATCGTAACTAATATTTTGGTTTTTTGTATGATACCCATAATTTGGAGGGCTGCGACAAGAAAGATCTGACAAGTGTTTCAACCTGCAAAAAATGTTAACTCATGAAAACGAACGACAGCCAAGATTTAATTGAAGAACTTTTAATTTTATTTTGCCATCTGGAAGTTCTCCGGCAGATGCTTTGAGTTATATAACAAAAAAAAATGATCAATGAGCGTCGCAAGTGTGGAGAGGAGATTTTCCAAATAAAAAATTATAAAGTCATACACATAGATCTCAAGAACGTTTAAATGGATTATCTATCATCTACATATATAAAATTGTTCTCAAATCACTGAACATTGCCAGAATTATTAGGAATTCCGCGACGATTAAAGCTAGAATAGTACATCTGTGAAGAAGTCCTAAAACAAAAATGTACTCTTGATAAATACTTATGTATCAGAATCACTATTAGTATGTAAATTAATATAAAATTATTTAAATGACTACTGTCAAATGTATTGGTAAAATTAAAGAATTCTGACAAATTTTAAGATTTACATTTTTTCAGTATATTTCTTAAATTATACGTTAGGGGGGTGCTAAAAAAAGTTTGCCTGCAAACAAGTCTTTAAGACCCTTATTCAACCGACTATTTTGGGTAAGTTAATGTCATAAATGATGTCGTACCGACGTCTTTACGACACTTATACAACCAAAAATGGTAGCTTGGATATATATTTAAAGAAAAGAAATATACACTTATCTTTAGCCCAGGTTAGTTATTTTTTATATAGAGGGCCATTAAACACTGTATGGTTACTTCTAAATTCTACTTTCCCAATTTTTACTAACTACGACACGCGGCATGACACAAAAAATCCTCAAAATCTCATCGAAACAACCCAGGGTCCTTGAGTTCGAATCCTTGTACACGTAGAACATGACATTTTTTATTACATCATTTTCATGTATGTATTTATGGGTATTTTCATGGTCTTATCATGATCCATAGGATGTGTGTGTGTGTTTGATCTATTAAAACTCGACACTATCATGAAACCTCTGAATAAAGATTCAGAAAAAGCTTTTCATAGAAGGCACATACCAACAATGGTTGTGTGCTTAAAGTATATTTATATTTTATTAGTTACAAATTAATATTATTTTTGTTATTTTAAATAAATAATACCAAGTAAACCAAGCATATAAAATTAGAAAATTATATTTACAGTAGATTTATAAAAAACATAAAATTTAAATATTTAATATGAAATATTTAAATAAGCAGAAAGCTACATTTTAAACATATCTTTAAATCGATATAGGTAACATAATTGCCATTTTCCTATGTAGTCATAAAAGTTAATTCACAAAGATACAACTGCATATCCTGTGGCTAATTTGCCGGCAATACAAAAACTAAACGACCACATAAAAATGCAGTCAAACATTTTAGAGACCATTACAATTTTAATGCTGCTCAAGTGCCATAAATCATTCAAATGTGAGTGCGCTTACAGTCCACGGTGCTCAGTGAAAGTAGTCACACTTGTAAGGTCTCGTTCGCTATACGTTCACAGTCAGACACTCTATCGTAATGCAGTTTTGAACGCTCCTCTCTTGCATTTACACACCTAAATGAATATTATCACCGTTTTTTTATTTTATTATAGTATATTTTATTAAATCAATCGTGTTTGTGTTATTCATCTTATACATATATTTTATGCTCATAATTAAACTAAAATAACTATCAAATACAAAGTTAGGCGAATTGAACAATTTGTAATATTCCTAGTGCGATATCAAAACATATAATAAAATACGTTGGCCTTTGAGCTTATCTTAAGCAGCACATGTAAATTATGATTATGTGTGGCTTCAGCGACACACCCAAAAGCGTTCCACATCATCTTCGTTTTTATACTTATATAATATAAAAAAGACATATATATATCACAGTAAAATTAAATACATGAAAAACCGCGATAAATTAAACAATTATTAGAATTGTTTGTTTAAATTTTATATGGACAAAGTCGAATTTATGTTGTAAATAATTTAATGAAATGTCGCTCGGCCGCGAATGTTTGCATCCATATATAACTGTGGGAGAGTAGTTTAAGGTCCTAATACAGAGAGCAGGATTATGTTGCATTTTAGACAGGACGCCTGGAAGCAGTTCGATAGTCGGGTCGATCGAAGCCTCCGCCATAGTGGTTAACATTGAATTCCGATGGAAAATCTGCTAATCAATAGATTTTTTTATTATTTAAATTAATTACTATTATGAGTATGTTATAAATGGTACCTAGTCCACTTTCCATGCTGCGTGCATGCCACATCATTTGCTGGTAATTCTGACGTGGTACGAGCTGCTGCTGCGAAGCGTACTGATAGCCGGATACGTAGGCGACCGGATGCTGCAGATATGCAACGGACATACGCTGTTTGGGCACGGCATGAATGTGATTTTTGCTTGAGGATTTCTTGACGGTGGTCCGGTCGAATTTGGGCACACGCGCACTCAGGCCACAGTAGTACGGATCCTCAGCGACTGTTAAATTTATGGAAATAAAATCATTATAAGAAAAATGTGTATATTATTGAAATTTAAAGATAATCGTAATTATATCGTGCTGGCTTAAGTTAGTTGACCGACTTTAAAATTTAAATAAAATCAATATTGATTGTATAAAGCTATAATTTACAAAATAACGCATGGGATCATTAATCGTGAAAATGGAAACTTTCTCGAGCTCATATAACACACTTTATACACACACATTTAACACATGTGTTAAATGGAAAAAATATCTCCATCGCGAATACACAAAAGATGCGCGCGATCGGAATAACAAAGTGACGTGTTGAAACAGCGTTGCTGATTTATTTGAAAGTATATTAATTAGTCGGTAAAAACTAAAGAAAAATATGTGTGCGTGTATTTGTATAAGTGATTACATAGACTTATAAAATTATATATATACATATTATATTATTTAATTATTAATAAAATACTAAGATCGATGTGTTTTTGTTATAGCGTAAATTGTGAATGCATTCATTGCTCTGCGTGATGCATTGACTTAAACATGTGATACTCTTTGTATAAACATAGTTGACAATAAAGCACATTTTGCACAAATGCAATTGAAGATGCGCATTGCATTGTATTATAGAGAAAGGCTTCGTGGCTTTTGCTTTTCATAGAAATTGAAATGCCAATTGCATAATTATATGCGCCAGCGAAGATGAACCGTATGTTAAACGCGATATTATTTATAAGCTGCAGATTTCAAGCATCTGTTGTAACAATTCATCGTTTTTATAAAGTACAATATTTGAAAGATATTAAAGACAAATACTTTTTTAGTATATGATACACTATGCGGTATTAGCCACAGTTGATAAATTAAATTCTACAAATAGAATTTTGAAATAGTTTTTTTTTTAATTTTTTTCGGAAGTAGGCGCACATATCCTATGTAAACATTGGGTTCGTCGACTATAACGACTATACACACGAGTCTAGAAACACACTACACGAGTCTAGAAATCTTAAATGTAAAAATATGATAAAAATATAATATTTTTTAATTAAATATTAAATTTACAGTAAGTTATTTTACTAAAAAAAAAAACAAATAAAAACAAAAAAAAACATTGTTTTTACATTTTTGTCTTATGCCATGGCTTTGCAATGGTTCAAATTCTAGACTTCGTTTATGGCATTTTAGAAAAGAAGAAAAGAAAAGCAGAAGAAAAGAAGCATAGTTATAAAAGAAAAATCAGATAAGTTTTACCTGACATCAGGCAAAGAAAAACTTTTTGCATTTTTTTACCAACATTTTTTTTCTTGCGTAGTAAATCAGCAAGTTTAGCATCTTTATATATTCCTTACATTCCAATGTCTAAAGCGACTCTAGAAACGATTGTTTCTGCAATTTTCGGCGAAAATGTTTCGTAACATTTTTTTGAAGCCATCATCAGAGCAAATTATACAAGAAGGTAAAAAATCTTGACCGGTTGAATAGAGCGCAATACTTTTTGTTGATGATTTATTGTCGCCTTATTAATCGATATTAATGCATATTTATTGTTTTTGGAATAAATATCTGTTTACAGAGGTAAGAGAACTTCACTATCATTTTTATTATTCGATATCAAGAAAATTAAATAGCTGAAAAGAAGGCAGAAGACGTGCCATACAAAACTGCGTACAAAGTCTGTACTCTTTAATGTGGTTTGCTGGAATGGGTTTTTTCTGACAAGAGTATATTTGTCTGTCCTTCTGAGGATTGTATGCAGCAAATGCAATTTTAAAGTATTGTCATTTTAGAAAATTTCGGCAAGGTTTTTCCATTCATTATAACTGCGGGTGCTGTCCTTTCAAATGCATAAAATATCAAACTGAGCTTATTTATCGAACTTGATTGTTAAAAGACTGCGTGGTGTGGCTTTTAATGAGTTGAAGAGGTCTTTAATAATTGCTTTAATTTGTAATTGTATTGATTTCACGGAAGTTGTTCTTATCTTAAAAAGCTAATATTGTAGAACTAAAGGCTCTACATATAGCAGAAACGTTGCCGTAGGCTCTGGCCAGTCAGCTTTAAAGGAATTGTATCGCATAAAATAAAAAAAATATTGATATACTCAAAGATATCTCAATTAATAATTATGTTAAACTGAGAAGCCTTCCAGGTCATTCGGAGGGGACAGACGAAGTTATCCGAATTCGTTCATGCATTTAAATTTATTTAATGCGTGATGAATCTTGTAAAAATAAAAACAATCTAAAAACTTCATCGGAAGCCCAGAGAGACATGTGGCGAGATACAACCTAAACGGTAGTCTTCCTACAGGTTATTTCATTAACAAGCATATACACAACATTTTAAATGTGATTGTTCAAACCTAAAAGACATTTTAGCAAGAACAATTTCATTTTGTTTGTTTATAGTAAAATTGTCTTTTGTCTAAAAAAGTCGCTGCATCGAAAAAAATTATGTTTGAGTTACTTTGAATGAAATTATATTCGAGTCCTTGCATTTTTTTAATCTCTACCTTTCATTTGCTGTTTGTTTTTTCAAAATCGAAAAGCGACATTTAGTAGAACGGACGAATTTATTTTTTCCAATGCTAAATCGCTTAACCTGAACCTAATGGACATTGGCTTCAATGTAGACAAGCGTATATATTTCTATGAAAGCATATCAAAGTCAGCTAAATACATATTATGCTTAGCTATGGACTATAAACGATCTGGGAATGGTTTTGGTTTTATGCACAACAACGAATCTGAGCAATCGCTAAAAATATTCAGCCTAAACCAACTTAATGAGTTAATGAATGAAGAATCATCTAAACGACGGTTTTCAACCTCATTAAATGATAATACTGATCAACTACACCACAAAATCGATTTATTAATGACCACCTACACCAGCTAACGGAAAAACAATTCCAAAATTAGCTGCAACCAATTCCCTATCATTGAACCAGACAGTGACTTGCATACAGTTTTCTCCACTCGTCCCTCAGTGATACAACAATTATGCGCGGTCTATGGAATCGACGAATCGATCGTCTAATATAGACCAAGTCTTAACTCGCCCTAAAAGGATCTTAAATAGTAGATCCACTTCACGTTCCTGAATCCATTGAGGCTCAAAAATTAAATTGTATTATATTCCTTATTTTATTTTTGTATATGTTGTATTTTTCTTTTTAGTTTTTTAGTTGGTTTATACGTTTATTTTATAAGTATTATTTTAGTTTGAATTATCAATATGAGTATCATCATAATATGTCATCTTCATACTTATTACCACAGAATTCCGAGTTCATTTCTAAAAACACACATTGCATCCAATGTTGAACTGCTTGATTATAAAATATTTAGAGCGGTTCGCAAAGTACGACGTCATGCCATAAAAATGGGTTGTTTTCTGATGAATGTGATGGTGGAGTTTTGTGTTGATGTGGAGCATTGGAGAGCAGCCAGTATGTTACTGTGTATGCCGTGTGTTTGGAATCATTATCTTCTTGGACATAATAATCCCCTTGTATTTTATGTAGGAGACAGTGCATTTTTTGTTTGCTTGTAATGGGATCCAAACTTGTTTGTTTTGCACTAATCACATTCCAAAAATGTTCCGAAGAATATTGGTACTGACTTTCAAAGTCCGTTCTTTTTTGCCATTATTTGTTTCGAATTGAATGTGGTTTGTGGATCCTGTCTGAAACATTCCATCATTCCTTTCTTTTATTCTTTAGTTTAAATTAAAAAAAAAATGATAATTGTGAACAATTTTCTGTATTATAGAATGAATTCTATCTACAGTACTGCCGATTTCACGCACATATTTTCCAGTGCAATATAATTTAATTAATAATTATAGTCTTTGGCAATTTCAACCATGCAAAGATTAAAAATCGAACAACGTGTTAAAGTAATTGAAGCCTATTACGAAAATGGGGGATTTTTTCGGTCCGCATAATCGTCCTAGTGAGAGTGCAATAGCAAAAATTGTCCAAAAATTCCAACAAACTAGCTCCGGTGGCAGATGCGAAAAGACCACCACGCCCTCGGACACGCCGTTCAGAGAATACATTGCTGCAGTTCGTGAGAATGTGGCCGAAAGCACAAACAACTCAGTTCGTCATCGAGCGCAGGAATTGAATTTTTGGAAAAAACATAAATAATAGGACAAATATGGAAAATGAAATGAGGCCAACGTGAACAAAAACAATATTTTGGCAAGGTGAAGAAAGACTTTAAACAAACCTATTAAATCTAAAGGAAACCAAAAAAAAATCTCATCCTTGCAGAGAATATTAGTTACCCTTACTGATTTGTATTCATCAATTCAATTTATATAAATAAAAAATACTGGATCTTTATAAAAAATTAAAATATGAATTACCATTAATCGAAGGAGATTGGAGAAATTGATCAATTTAGACCAGATCAATTATATTTACCGGTATTCCGGATATTAAATAATAAAAATGAAAGCTTTTGAGGGAACTTGTTTTACAAAAAAATCAATACAATTTCACTACATTTTTCAGTCATGTTAATTGACGAACCCTCAACTTTGTAAACTTACCATATTTCTTTTTCTCCTTCTCCTTGTTGTTGGAAATGGTTCTGAAGAACGATTTGGTCACCCGTTGCTCGTCGCCCTCATCGTAATCGGGCTACACATCCACATGAAAATAGAAAAACAAAATTAAAATCGTCTTAATGATGGTCAACACACATCTCAAGCGACCTTGAACCCATCGTGCCGAACACTTGCACACAAAACAACCGGACAATAAATGCCATTAATTTAATTTACACCGCACCTCTTGTAAACAATGCAAATTTTATGCTGCGTATATGCGCTTATACAAACTATGTGAATATATAACTAAAAACACACACACACACATATATATATATTTGCATGTAAGATGTATATAATACAATAAGATGGTGCGCCAACACTTACCGTCGGTAGATTCTGCGCGTAGATATTGTTGTTGTCGCGGGGAGGAAGCTGCGGTGGTCGCTCGATCCTCTTCGGAGCTATTTGATAGAATTGCTCACGCGTAACAGCCACATGACCTTCATACAAAAATACAAACAAAACGAGTTTCAGATTTAATGAATATAACAATAAAATTGCGTGTTTCCCGTGTATTTTAAGGTGATCGTGCAGGTATACATAAATATCAAAGTATATCAGGTATATAAAAGTCTTACCATTGTTGCTGTTGTTGTTATTGAGGCTACTGCCGTCACCACTGCTGCCACCACCATTTACCCCACTACCGCCACCATAACCGGAACTATCCGAGTTCTCGATGCGTCCGATTCCCGCTATGCTGTACGGATCTTCGTCTGGAATGGGCAGTCTGGGACGACTTTTAACATTAATTGGCCGTTGCACTGTTCAAACAGAAAAGAAAATATAAATAATACGAAAAAAGGGTAAAACCAGATATCGCGTATATGTGATCGCGGCGCAGCACGCATATACGCCTATTAATAACCATTAAAAAGAGTAAAAGATTGTCTGCGCGAACGACTTGGCACAGCGAGCATCCGGGTCGAAAAGATTCTCGGTATTTTCTTGTGAAATAAATTATGTTTTTTATGAGCATGTTTACCAACACAAAAAGGTGCATCCAATCTGGGAGTCAAGTGACAATAATAGCACACGAATTATATGTTTTCATTCAAGTTGCAATATATATATTTATATAAATAGATTTCGACAGAAAAGACAATGCAAATCTTTTTTTATTATAATTAACATTTATATGTATTTAGTTCTGAATTTAATATTGAATATCATACAAATCATGTTCCAATCATGTTCGAATGTCGCGGGATTTTCGATCGCATGCAAAATATCATTCTGCACCTTGTTCTAGGTAAACGAGTTAAGTCGTGACGATAGTTAAAGCGCAATAATTTCTTCATTTACGCGCGCGACTAACTTTATCTCTAACCATTATCGATGCGATTATGACATTTACATGTGCTTTACATGAGTATAATTATATAAACAAGCGTAATTATCAACTATATTATAGTTTTTGTTTAATATATTCAAATACATACTTGGCGGTAGTTTACTTTTAAGCATATCCATGGCAACTACGTTGATGACAAGCACCCAGATCGGACAGTCCAGAACATCAGCTTCTGATTTGACAAATGCTACCGCTGACAGGCATTGCAGCTCGAGACGACGACGATCCGGATAGGCCTGGCGCAGCTCACGATTTATGTTGTTCTGGAACTTTTTCATATCAAATAATTTCGAGACCTTTTCCGTTTCAAGGGCCTGATTCGGTAGCTTCAGAATATCCGGTGATATTGAGGTTTCGTCCTTGGCTGTTGTGGCGGTACTCTTAACGTACACGTTGGCCCGTGAATAGCGTCTTATAAGAATGTTGCCTGCGTCGTCCATTTTGAGTTTAACGCCCTGGCACAAAAAAAAACAAACACAAAAAAACATCTAGTTAGTCTAATACTCTAATTAACCTTCGCAAATGGAATAGTGATTTACTGAAATGTCTCAATGACTCAATATATGTCCGTCAATGTAACAAAATATTCTGAAATGCCCCCCGAGGCGCTAGCTCTACAATCTTCATGAAATCAATATAAATTATAAATAAATTCCGCGCGCACTGACAAAATATAATAATACAATTGTTAAAGAATCAATTTAAAGCAATTTATAATTTACCACATTGAGTGTGTTTATATAAATAATTAAACGGTGCTCGAGTGCGCGGAGAACCTTGATATAAAATTTAAATGTTGCGTGTGTGCTCACGGGTGCGTGTCTCAGACAAAACAGTCTTATTTTTAAAAGACGTACATATAAGAAAACAACAAGAGTACAAATATATGTGCGCGCGCACGCGTAACCAATTCGATACATAAACATTTTAAGAAAACTATTTGTTTTACAAAGAAATCAATCAATTTGTGCGACTTGCAAATTTGGTATGCCCGATGCATATAAGTAAACTTTTTTGTATATACAGTGCATATTTCCGTGGCATAATTAGTTACCTGTCCGACTTGCCGCTTGAAGTCATCGGTCTTCTGGTCTCGCATCGGATTGTCGAAGCCGCACAAACCAATTCTGAAAAGAGGAAATCAAAAATCAATAAATTATACGATTGAAATGTGCGTACGGTTAAATATTTAATTGGTTTCCGCAAGATTATAGGATTCCATTATTTATGGGCGAAAAGTAAAAGTTCATTTGTTTTATATTGCTTGAATTATGAAACACTGTCAAATGAGAAAATAACAAGGATATGTTAAAGAAAATGTACCTCTATTGTTTTTATATTTTTATTATATTAATATTGTTTATCAATTTTGGTTAATAGCCATATTTTAATAAGATGGTATCATGAAATAGTACCTTCATTTTTACATAATCATAGATTCACAATCTATGCACAAAGATTTACAAAATTCACGTTGTCTACATTTTTTTTTAAATATCAGTGTATTCTTAACGATTATGTTGAAGTACAGTATTTACTGATTTTTAGTAAATTTTGATGTAATAAAAAAAAAATAAATTGGCACACAACCGTAGTTTAGGTAACAGTAGGATCAATCAATCATTAAAAATATTTTTTTCCGTGAAAATACACAGTTACAAATACATGAACATTTTGTAATAAATATTTGTTATGGATACCTGGATTTGAACTCACAGGCCGCGGGTTGAGAGACAGTAAAACTGCTCCATTGCGACTACTAATATGTATGTAATGCATGCGAATATCCCATTAACATTTACTGTAAATCAGTTAAGCGCATTATTTACTTTTTTTTGGTTTAAAATAATATTTGCTTAAATCACACAAGAATTTAGTGAAAATTAGTAAATAATGGGCATACATTACGCCGAAATGTACGAATTTTTTGTAAATAATTCGTTAAAATCCCACACAAAAATACTGAAAATAAGTAAATTCAGGTGTAATTTATGAATTAATGCATTTACTGGAAAAAATATTAAATATAGGTGTAATTCATGCACATATTGGGCAAAAAAAACTCACCAACATTTAAATATATTTATGCGCTTATATCACATAAACATTTACTGAAAACCAGTAAAAAAAAATCACAATTATTTAGTTATATTCAGTAAATAATAAAATATATTATTTTGATAATAACAAAATAATTATTACATTTTATAAAATAAAGAAAAAAGCTTAATTTAAGAAATTAATTCTTAATTAAATAAAATAAATTAATTTAAAATAGTAGTCAAATAGTCATTAGAGTTTTTATGTTTATTCAAATTAACAGGTCCAAGTTCTACTTAGTTTGTTTTTTAAACTTTATTTTATTGTTCTTTTTTCTTTTTTTGGTTTTGATTACATGTTTTATTATTTTTATAAATAATGAATAAAACAATATTTAAAAAAAAAAAATTGCAATAATAATACGTATAAAAAGAAATGTTTTATAATAATATACAGCGTTTTTAATTTTACATTAATCAAATCTGGCTGAAAAATAACTTATAAATACTAATAATATTTTTTCATAATATATTTTTGGAACATATTTCAAATCAATATTTTTCTATATTTTGACTCACGAAAGATTGAATATTAATTTATTGCAAATATTGAAAACTATGCATTAATGGAATTGTGGGATAACTTTTTTTTGGATTGTTTATATATTTGGATTTTTAATGAACAATTTGAAAAGTTCTCAAGTCTTTTGGTGTGAATTTAGTATTTTAGGCGATAGCACGACAATTCACAGACATTCAATTAACCATAAACGAACATTTCCAGAAAAAACTATTTACTTAAAACGTAAATTCACCTAAAATAACTGTTCGGCTAGTGTCGGGATGGAGAACTTTTCCGTTAAACGCCTCGAGCTCCATTTTTAAAGTATAGTCGCACTTATTCTCGGATTATTTTTAACATTGCGCATAATCATGCTCATTTTTGGACGTCCTTTTAGTGGTATTGAAAATATCACGCGCAGAACATTTTACAGCATTTTTAAATATATGGTAAGAGTAATTTGCATGCTAAAAATGAAATAAAAACAGGTTTGACATACGGAAAACGTCAGAAATTAAAATATGTCTCTGTTGACGGAGAAATATTTTTGTTTCGAATAACCGTTGAAAACATAAATTTTCTTCCAAATGCGGCAAATTATCCAAATATTCCAAAAACACGTCGAAGACTCTAATTTAGTAAAAACGTGTATAAAGGAGGCAAGGAGCTCAATAAATCGAACTGATACGCATAGGATATTAGTCTGTGTCCGAAAAGTATATCTTAAAGATGTCAAAATGATGATAACAAAGAAAATAAGGATATAATGAAGATAAAGGCCCATTGGAACGTATAACTTTAACATATCCAATAAAGATGTAAAGTTGAAAAAAAAACAAACAAACATTTGGTTTTGAAATTCAGCCTTTTATCAGTTTTTTTTATTTGTTTTGATGATAATTCACTGTGTGTGCAGTTTTTTTTTTAGCAGCATCTTATTGGCTATACTATAAACAGTTGTCATTGAAATCCTCTGATACAGATTAAAATTCCTTTGACTTTCACTAAAGATGTGTTCGAGTGACGCGTATTACAGTTCTACGTCAATAATTGTTACAAATAAACAATAGTTGGTTATCGTGGCCTTGCACAAAGATCTGTCAATTTCAATTAATTAGGACCCTCAATGCAGCATTTGGAAATGCTAACCAATAATCGAAAGAATAAATTTTAAAATGTCTATGATGTGGTATGTTACTAATTTATAAGACAAATCTCAAATCTGAGACGATCTGAGACGCTCAAGCTCGACCCTATCATTAGATCTACGTCTACAACAAGTCACGAGAGAGCCTCGCATATTTAAATCCTGCGAACCCAATAGGTGTGTTAATAAATCATCGAGCTACTCATCCTTACTAATTGTCTGATTACTACTATTATTTACTTATTCCAGAGATTTTCGATTGTACTACGATTTGCCGTATTTTAATTCCCCGAATCACGATTAGTCGAATTACAATTGGCCGAATCTCAATGGGCAGAATACTGATTAACCGAATGATACTACTGGCTGTATTAACCAAAGACACCAAAAATATATATATAAGTTTGTGGTGAGATTACTCATGGTTACAAATCCCTTTGGTTGCAAAGAAAAAGGGTGCAAGTGATCGTTACAATTTAAGAAATCTATATGGATGTAAAAAAAGTTTTTTTAGTTTAAAAATGTTTTATTATTATTTATAAAAAAGGAGATTTTTATGAAATGGATGAAAAATAGGGTTAATTATAAACTTATTTATTATATATATAAAGTGAACAAAGAAACAATTATTAAATGAAAATAAAACTCCCCTCAATTGCAAATTATTATTAAAAAAATATAGTTATAAATTATAATTATTTTCTTTAATGTATAAACCAAATTGATATGGAAAATTTGAAACTTTTAAAAATCTAAACCATTTCAGAAGACAAATCATTGTGGAATTAACACGGTCATTGACCAAACACTTAAACCAGAGATATAAATCATCTTAAACTAAGATCTCGAAATAGAGAAGCAAAAATATTTCTTCCCAGGCTCTACAATTGTTTTTATTATTCTGATTCACTACAATATAATCTCACTGATTGACATATAACAGTTGTCTCAATACCTGTCATCAAACAATCATGTAAAACACGCACAAGTACCGCTAAAGCAATCTCTCACGATATCTAGAAATAAATACAATTCCAATTTATTCTAAAATACAATTCCATGAATTCTATCTATCGAACGAAATGACAAATGTCTAAACGATGTGTTGCGTGTATTCTCCTTGTCCCCGAGACAATTTCTGAAGAATTTAAAATAGTAAAAAAATAACTTTACACTCGTTCATTCATGAAAATGTGAAATATGAGTGTGTTTGTGCAATCTGACTGAAAAAAAACACTATACATTATTATATTTACTATTCTTATATACATTTATTATGTTTATTGTTATTTGTAGTGACATAAGAAAAAAACAAACAAACAATTCGAATGCACGCGACAGTTTTTTTTTTATTTCTGTATGTGTTTAAGTGTGTGCGTGTAATTATGACGGATCTTATAATCGCATATATGTCTTATGGCAAAACATGCGTTATTTCTCAAGAGCTCATAGCAAAATATGTTGGGTGTTTCATGGGAGAACTATGCGCAATGATACGTCTCAATTATTAAACTGTAAATAACATGTGTTAGCAAAAAGTATTCATATGTGAGTATGTGTGTAACTTCTTTGTTATGTGAATTGTGCGCGCGCCATATGATTATTTAACAACAACAACAACAACAACTCATATGTAATGTTTTCGTTTGTATATTGTCTATAAAATAAATAAATCTTACATTTGAAATGTACCGTTTAAGAGACATTCACCGACTTTATATAATCATGTGTAATTTACGGGGTTTCTGCGTGTGTAATAAATTACAATTAGAAATTGACAGTGTTGTGTTAATACAATACACGATTTATTTATATATTGTTTTTTGTTTTGTTTTTATTTTTGTTGCTATTGAACGCACAGTGGGTGGGAATATTGACAAGGTAAAAAAAGAGCAGTGTTGACTATTGATAGAACCAAAAGTATTGTAAGAGTTTATATATGTATTTGTATATACGTAATTGTTAAAATATTTAGATTTTATTAACTGTTCCTTTAACAGCGGTCGTTCAAAAATTTAAATATCTTCATTCTATTATTTCGATATAAATAATGATCAGTAGAATTCAAAGATTTTTTTGTTGTTGATTATTGCTTACGGCAATTGAACACGGATATTGATTATTTAATTGATCATTTCGCAGTAGAAATGTTAGCTTATAAAAGCTTCATGGGATCTATCGCATAATTTTAAAACTAAAAAGACTTACTCGAACTAAACCAAATCGACGAATGAAATGGTTACTTTTATTATGTCTTTAATACATTTTCCCAAACATTTTTTTTGTAATCTTGTAGTACTACGTTTTTGGGGCTAAAATTTCTAACAATAATAATAAAAAAAATAAAAAAGTAAAATTAAACATTTATTTTTTTAAAAAAGTGCATCATTACATTTTACCCATATCTCCCCATATAAAAATGGTCAAAAGGTGTTCAAAAAAGTTTCGACTATAAAAAAAACAAAATGCTAAAATTTCCTCCTTGATCAACTTTTAGTACTACGTTTTTGGGTATAAAATGCCTAAAACTCCTTTAAATAACTTCAAAGTTTGTATGATACTTCTTTATTTATTTTGTTTTTTAAATAGATTATTTGATTTTAGGGTGTTAGAGATTTTAGCCCAAAAAACTTAGTAGTACAAATTGATCAGAGGGGAAATTTGAACATTTTGTATTATAATTTTTTAGTACCAACTTTTTCTGACCATTTTTATAACTCCTTTTTGGAAAGATAGGGGCAAAATGTATTTTTTATAAAAAATCATTTATTTGATTTGGTATTTTATTTTCTTAATATTACTTCAAATAAAAACGTTTCATAAAAACTTAAAACCCCTTAAAAAGATGATAGGGTTTTAGCTGCGTCTCATTAGGTAGAATTCGGCCTATAATTGTACTGTATAATTCTGGAAATAGCGAGAAATCAGACCATTTTTTATCATCTAAATCATCTATTTTGATTTCGTTTGTTAGGTCTTCCAGTTCTACGTGTTTGATAAGAATTGAAACTTAAGAAGAAATAACTAATTTAAATAATATATTTTTCGAAAATCTATTGAAGCCCAATTTGAAAGTGTGTAATTGGCATGCCACTTATTATAAAAAAAAACAGACACATATACAGTCACAAATACATACAAAAACATTTATTACATATAGTTCGGTCATCTCAACGCCCTATCAAAACGAAGCATTTTTAATAAAATATTTATCTGGTTTTATTATTCAATTCTTCTTATTTCAACAAATTTCCATTACAGTAGCCATATAACAAAAAATCCAAATAATGACGTCTCGGCGCTAGTACTCCTAATCAAATACTACAATACAGCTTGAGAGCAGCGCTTAGTCGATTTTAGGGTGACAGCTCATGTTTTGAGGTTAGGATAATAATAATTTATTACACACAAATCATAGTTATCATAGAAAGTGAAAACTGTAGTGTAAGTTTGACAGTTAATGCTTGTGGTGTTTACAATCAGAATATATTTAAGATCGCATCGTTAAGCGATCTTAACTCTGATGCGCCTAACTGGTTTTGAGTTTATAAAATAATTTTAATTTTTTAAATAAAAATTCGAAAATAGCTCGATTGTTTTTCTATATATTTTCAGTTAGGAATAATTTCTCGATTCGAATTCTTACGGAGAAGAATAAATGAAGTAAATTCTGTTTGTGCTCGGAAACCGATAGAAATTCGAAAAAATCGAAATTTACAAACACAAAAGGCGATTGGATGGATTGAATGGATTGGATGGATTTGATGGATTGAATGGATTGGATGGATTGGATGGATTGGATGGATTGGATGGATTGGATGGATTGGATGGATTGGATGGATTGGATGGA
>JANSTU010008708.1:0-16229 GCA_027564075.1 Bolitophila hybrida
GCTAATGTGCTGTTTATGCTGTGCTACTCCTATTGGAGCTACTGTGCTCTAACACTCACAACACATCCCCGATGGTTTGGAGTCTTAGGTTAGGAGTAGCCCTGACGCGACTCTAACAACTTTGCAGGGCAAATGCGAATATTTTTTGAGATATTTTTATGCACCGAGATCTATCTTGCTATTTATATTCGGAATCGTGAATCATCAACACTTATTGTTCTATACAGGGTGCGTGTGTATATGTTAATTGATGACATTCATGTTCCGTTATTCCAAAACAATAACCTTTTTTTTAAGAAATAGGCTATTAATAGCAAGAGGAACCGACTGATTTAAAGTGCTACATTCGAAAAACACTTCGGCCAGGCCAACACGTTAACCCACTCGGCTGTAGTTTTGGTGTTAATAATATGTGGTTGTGGTGTGTGTTTTTGTCTTTACTTCTTCAAAAAATCCAACCTAATGTATTTCCGGTACACGTTACTCTCGGTGACTCTTTCGTTGCTAGTTGCCATTAAAAAGTTATAAGATTTTTTGCATATTATGACAGATCATGTTTTACAGTAGCGTCGGTAAATTCAAGATATGTTAGGGTTAAGTACTTAATGGGGGCTTCATACATAATTTGAATGTTAATATTAATATGATAACATTTATAGTACATAATTATTAATAATATATTCTGTGCTAAATATGATTGTAAATTAATTCCAAATTTAAAAAGAATAATAAATAAATAGAATAAAGTTTAATTATCTTTTATTGTCCTTTTAACAATACCAAATCATTATAAAATTTTCGAATGGAAAGTTCTTCTTTGGTATTTTGTTTACTATCATAATACATTTGAACATCAATTTATTTCAGTGTTCGGCCTTCTAGTTTCAATATGTTGCACTCGAGTTTGCAACATTGAACTATTTTGACGACGTCATCTGATAGATACTTCAGACCACCCCTATTTTTTCAATTAAAGATTGCCTGAAGTCTGCTTTATCACCCAATAAGGAATCTTTGCAAATTTGGCAATTTATAATTTTATTTAGCGAATGGACGACAAATCCGGCGACGTAAACAGTAATATGCTTTGTTACATCTGAGCGAGTACTCGAACTCGTATTAAACATATACTCATGATCCTGCAGATATTCCTTTTCTGTGGTTGTCATTTTAAATGTTTCGTCTGTAGATGTGTCACTGTCTACTGCGGTTTTGTTCATTTCAGTAATTTTGACTTATTTTTTTTAATTTCCAGGTGATCTTGACTAGCCTTGTAAAGTGAAATGTATATTAAGTTTTTTTCTTGTGCAACTTGATTATGGTATAGTCCTAAAGTTGTCTTCAATCCAATTACCATACCTATAAATCCGGTTTTTCTTCCAGATTCGACAACATGCTGGCCAGATTTGTATTTCATTGAGTAGATATAGTTTCGGATACAATACATCTGTAAATTGTAAGTATTGTCTGAATAAATTGCACGTTTCCACCCGGAGCGTAAATTGAACGACTATTTAAAATATCAAAAGCATCGTTCATTTTTCGTTAAAAAAATTACAGAGCCTTCGCTGCCCTGAAATTTTGGTAGATGTAGCGGAATGGCTGAAGAGCGAGATGTACTCGTACTTTAATTTTTTGTCTAAAATACATAATGTGCTTCGCTCTTAGCCTATTGCCTAGGTGCAATCCTTCATCTAGTTGCAATTGGGGCAATTTCTCCACATATGACAAACTTATACCTTAGTTTAAATCGTCGATGAAGTCATGCTTGTCTCCAAATGTATTGAGAACAAGTTTAACCATCATTGTTATGGTTTGGTTTGAATACAGTCCGTTAAATGTTAGTGAAGTCAGACATACTCCAATAGACTGCAACTTTCCAATGAATTCAGTTATCAGATTCAATTAGGAAATATGCAACAGGTATCGTCCATCCAGCATTCATACACGAAACAAGGAATACTAACACCTGCAATACTTTCATTTCTGTTGTCTTGACTTAAACCCATGTCAATCAATAACTTCCTTATTACTATTGTCCATATCTTTAACAATAAACATATTGTCATCATTAACATTTTTTTAGATTTTAAATCGCTAAAAATAGTTTTTAATATTAAAATGATTGTTGTTTTGTTTGTTTTAGAGATTTTTTTATTTTCCTCAACATCGCAATTTTTGCCTACAGAAAGAAGCAGGTGATTTAAAAAAAAAAATGTCCGTTAAGTATATTTTATTTGGCGTATTCTTGTTTTGGTTTATGTGTGGCAATATATTTTCACATGTCTGTAATGATTTTTATAAATAGTTAGGTTTTAATTTTTTAAAAATAGTTTTATTATTATATACCGGTATAATATCAGATAAATATTAAAACAATGAAAAATGTCCTGAATATGTATTTTAAATTACGGGAACTTATGGAATGTTTTGAATAGGAACTATATCATCACCAAAAACTGAGTTGTTGTTCTTAAAAATAATAATAAAAAAATAAAAATAATTAAAAAGAAAATATACAATATATACAAAATATACAGACAATGAATACGCTATGCTTCATCGCACACTGGCCCTATGTCCCACAAGGGATTAAAGGATCCAATGAGAGTTTTTAGAAGAAGCTTTAATATATATTAGATAGAATAATGAACCAAGGTAAATCCGTTGAGGAACACTAGACGAAACTGTAATTTCTCTCGATAAAAGTATTATTTTTTACAAATTGCAGGTATATATTATAGAGTTTATGAAGTAGGATTTTATGTGAAATACTGTCGAAGACTATACGCCAATTTGGGATCCAGTCTCAATTATACATATGTTATATTTAAAAGACAGTAGATTGAAATCGTTGAACGACATTTCATAAAATCGTTTTTGTCTAAACATATATATTTTTAAGAACATAAGAACGTAGGTGATTACCGACTACTGAGTATACAAATGCAACGATACATATCTAGTTTTTTATTAGGCATGATATAAACACTGGAGTAATGTAATATGATTTACATTTAGTTGGAAAACATCTAACAGAGTCATTAAATAGTTATAACAAAGGCAACTCTGTCCTGTCCTATTCAAAAGGGGTTTATTTCCTCCAAGTTGGTACATTAATACGTTCGCATCGCGTTTTTTTTTTAAATTAACTTTTTTTATACACGGTATTTTTAAACGCGAGTTTTGATAACTCAGATTTCAGAACGTGAAATTTTCAAACAAACGTAGCGAGATTTTTAAGAAACTGCATTTTTAGTACAAGATTTTGAAGGATTTAATTAAACTATTTAACTATCTGTATTGCAAACTATTTATATTATTTAGTTTCCAACTAAAACACACACACACACACAGAAAAACCTGCGCGGGACTTTTTTATTCGCATTATTCTGTAAATTTGCCAATGTGTGTATGACAACTTCAAGTTGAGTTTGCAAATTTCCTAATTTAAAGTTATGAAATAAATTAAAGCACTTGCGTGCAGGCAAGCCTCAGCCACAGTCGTATACGTTAAAGATAAATATATGTATATATATATATTTCCTACAGATATATATACCTACAAATTAAAAAGCAGACGGCAAAAAAACAGAAGATGAATAAACTAAGGATTTGTATGCGGGCACAATGCGATATTTACGAAAAAGTTTGCATGTCCGCCTTTGGTTTAGATATTTTATTCGTTAAATAAAAAATCAGCAGAATATAATTATAATTTATATAACAAATAACAATAATACATATATAAATATAATTTTAAAAATAAATCATAAATAAAAAGTTAGTATACATAAAGTCATCCTTTTTCATTTTGGCTTTTTCAAAATCCCTGAAGCGCACACAAACACACACACACACACACACTCACTCTAAAAGGATACAAAAAAAATCTCGCGCAATTGCAAATTGCTCATATACGCTTCGGAGGACGCGCTTGTTGCCCTTTTAATTGAATTGCTTAGTTACCGACGTGTAGCCACAATTTCGGTTCTTTCTTTCGTGTTTTCCGCACACTTTTCACTTTTTTCGCGTAATACTAACTATATTTATACAAAGTATAGTATATATCGGTCTGTGCGGTTTTCGAATATATATACATATATATAAATATATCTATATATTTATATGAGTATATGTAAATTACAAAAAACATATATATATAGATATTCATTCACTTATGCATACAGATCTGCATGTATTGTGAGTGTGTGTGTGTTGAGAATCCTCAGCATTCCGAGGTCTTTGTGTTGAAGCGCAGCCATATACAAGTACACAGAGTACCCACTCTTCCACCTATATACATATATATTATCATTTGCATGTGTTTGAATTGGTCGACACCAGTGTGTGTGAGAGAAAGAGGGAGATAGCACAATGTTTTTGAATATATATATATATATATACACACGAAATTGCTTAGTGGAAAATTGATATGGAAATTTGCAAGGATGGGGAAAATTGTCGTTTTTGATTGCTATTTCACGGTTCTTATTTAATTTTCTGTCTGTGCGAGAGCTTGTTTCGTTCCATCGCCTAGTGTACAACCATATAAATATATACCAACATAAATATAAATATATACATACATACAACGAATATATACTATATACATTTTGTATAGATATATACACCTTGAAATGAGTTTTCCTGCTGTACCACCGAAAAGCGAAGCGAAAAAGCTTATAACCGAACACACCGGCGTGTATACATCACTCCCGCAGGTATACGGATACTCTGCACCGTGCCGCCGCCGTTCGCATTTAATCTCAATTAGGTTCTATATTTTTGTGCACTTTATTGACAGGGTGGTGTTTTTTTCTCTACTACCCTCCTCGTACAGTTCAGATTAACGGTCTGTTTGAGCGATGTAATGAAATCTTGACTTCGAATAGATATATACACGCAGCAAGGCAAAGCATTTTTATTTGAAAGCTATCTGAGTGTATATGTAATTGTTTTTGGCAGAGATAGTTTTTTAGTATTGAGTGTTTTTTTTTCAATGAGTTTTTACGTATATTTTTTTCATTTTTTGTATTGAAATGGCACAGTTTTTTTTTATTTTACCTGTGCACGAACCGGAAAAGCTTGAATAAGCATAAAAAAGTAAATATTGTAAATAAACTAATTTGTGTTTTATTTTAGGATTATGGGTATGTAAAAGATAATCGTGCATAGAAGCATACTCATGGATTTACTACGTTAGGCCAATCTAAAAATTTCAGCTTTTTTGAGTGTTATAGGTAGTACTTGTTTGATATGTTGTCATGGGTGTTGCTTTAGTTGTAATGAATGGTAATGAATGGCTTGCAATTTCTAATTCAATGTGGAGCTTTGTTGAATATGTTCCGATTTGCTTATATCTTGTGGATAAAGAGAATGCTCGACCATCGCTAGATTCGCCTTTTTCACTTAGAAGGGAGCGATAAAATCATTAAAATTTCTTTCGGTCTTCGATTTGAAATTAACAGAACCCAGTCGAAATTTATAAACTACAGGTGGAATGAAAAACTTACTCGGTCACTGTGTCAATATGTGTGTACCCTTCAGGTATTTTAATACATAAAACTAATATAAAATCTTTAAAAATACACATACATATCACCTATCTCTCTAAATAATACCTTAAAACGACGATTAAATATTTAATGCTCGCAACATGAAATTTAACCCTTAAATAATCGCTCATCAAGGATCATTCTCAAATTGAACATTTTTGCTGGCATGAGTATATTGCATACACACACACACACACACATATTATGTTAAAATTGCAATTTTAATGAAGACTTTTCAGTTTGTTTTGTACTACTATAACGTATCAAATAATATTGTTTACCCGGCTCGGCGTGCACTCCGACCGCTATCGCAGCAGTTGATCTAGATATAAGCGCACACGAGTACCACCGTAAAATTACCGGAAATTTCGTGCAGGAACAAAATTATAAATGTTCCAAGCAGAGGCGGTTGTTGACCTTTGTTAAAAACTTATAAATGCTGGCGAACACACGAAAAATATATAAACAAATCCACAAACTTTTGTTCAGTGAGGAAAATACCCAGCGAGTCGCTGTATAGGATGGGTGAGGTGGTTCGTGTTTGGCCTTGCGTTCGTGAC
This sequence comes from Bolitophila hybrida, assembly GCA_027564075.1. Lineage (NCBI taxonomy): Eukaryota > Metazoa > Arthropoda > Insecta > Diptera > Mycetophilidae > Bolitophila > Bolitophila hybrida. Next base: position 6,119 of record JANSTU010008708.1, read on the forward strand.
AGGAACTTACCTGGAAAAGTTAAATGTTTGTATTTTAATAATGGTCATAATTTTATTATTGCATAATTATTTATATAGTATATGATATAATGTTTTGCTAATTATTGTTGGTAAGTATATATGTGCCTCGTGATTAATTTTCGTTTTACAAGTTTTATTAAGATATATTATTTAATTTCTGGAAGTTGAAATTACTTCATATTTGCCTCTCGATTTACTATATGGATAGAATTTTTAGTATATTGAGTGAATAGGACCATCTGGAACTGGCCAGAGTTCAAGCGAGCTTTTCGGATATAATTTACGTACGCCAAAGTTTTATTTTTGAATATACGAATAAAAGTCCAAGTTGGGACGTTTTAAACTAAAATCACTAGTTTATTTTTGGTTTGTCTTTGAATTTCATTCTTTTCAGAATGTTTCTCAGCCGCTCGAGACTCCTGAAAGTGTACATCGAAAAAAGAGGGTTCTCTTTGCTTTTGTAATAATACTTATTTTAAATATTTAGTATCCGCAAAATTGCACTTTTTTAATACAATATAAATAACTAGTCAAATCCTGTGCTGGACCTAAGATAAATTTCTGCTGTAGTGCACGTATCCATTGCTTTGATATAAATTCATTGTGCGCCCCTTCTTAATATAATTACTATTTGATTTGTTTTCTATTCTTATTTAAAAAAATTAAAAAAATACCTTTCTCCCTTACTATTTATTTTGTTTTTAAGATTTAACACCACATGTCTCTTAATTAAGTATATACAAAGTATATTAATTATATTATCATTTTTTATACTATATGTTAATTATACTTTTACATTTACATTACACATATTTATTATATTCATTTTAGTTTGGCGGAAGATCAAGAAGAGCCATTTCAAGCAGATGAGAACGATGGCGATACCGATTGGCTACCAGGAAACAATGAAGAATCCGATATTGAATACGTGAACACGATTGGGTCAATTTTCAATTCCGTAGAAGTTGCAACGAGACCAAAGATCGGAATGGGGATGTCTCAGAAAGCGAGTTTGAACAGTTCGATGATTTTGGAAAACGTGATTCAACAATCTAGAAGAGAGGCAGCCAGTACCATCATCACAAACTAGAGCACATAAATTTGTTCGACAATCAGGTCAAATAAATCGATTGCTACAATAGCTCAAACTCGAAAAATTATGATTTGTTATCAGGTGGTCCGTATCATTTGAAATCGTTATTTACTCGATTAGATCTATTCAATCCAAGCCATAATAATTTGTGAGACCAACAGAAAGGCGAAACATGTGTTTCTAGCGTTAAATACTGCAAAAGATTGGATTCCATTAACTGCAGTTTAATTCGATGCATTCCTTGCTATTTTAATTGCTTTTTATTTAAAGTACAGGTATTTACATGACCTTCCAAAACCTCTGCTGGCTAGTAGGCCTTTTAAAATATTGAGTATTATTGTGAGACCATTTTCAAAATGCAATTTAGCCAAACAAAAAACGAAAAATTTGTTCTGTTCTCAAATTATAGAAATGGCAAGCATGGATATTTTCAAAAATTATGCATACCAGCCAGAGATGACGACTCAGTTTCGGCCCATCTGGAATACGATGGTCAATGGGAATTTATTATTGATAAATAAAGGGACCAGATGATGCAAGTAACTAGTTCTGACCAAAAAGGCATCATCAGCAATGTTTTCACGAAATATCTTCCCACAAATGCGACGTTTTATCAATAAGCAGCTAAGAACTACAGTTGTCACGCATCGTATTCCTGGTATTTGAGGCAGGAGCCTCAGCACACATGACTAGTGAGAGGTAATTATTGTGCGATGCGACGTGATACATAATGTAAGCTACATAGTCCCCATTCCTCTCTATGAGGGTGGTGAAGCAGGGTAACCATTTTTGATGCCTCCTCCTTTACCTCCTCGTCGGTTGAAAATAATTTTCACCCATGTGCAGCTTCAGTGAGGTAAAGAAATAGTAATCTGAGGGTGCAGGACATCCTATTTAAACGAGGCGAGCAGTTCCTTCGTGGCGTTGGCCATAGTCGTGCACCAGGAAGACTTCTTTTGTCAGCATGTCTCTCCTCTTGTTATAAATTGCCCTCCTCCTCCTGAGTGAATATACTTCGTCATGGCTGGAAGTCTTAAATAAACCAGTCTGGCTATCTCCTTCAGTAACAAGCAATTACTCAATAATCTAAATAAAAAAACTGATAAGCTGGGCACACCAGTAACCATAATATACTTATGTCATCAAGAACATCAAATTCGTAGAGAGTTCAAATTGGTTTTCGAACAATCAGCACATCAATAGAGGCCTATTCGTTACGGCATAAAGCGAGAGAAATTAAGTGAAAACGACTTACAATAATGTCTACTTACGCTTATTTTGACTTTTTTAAGAAAGATAGTTGAAAACAATCGAATTACATTGAAATTTTTGCTTAAAGTTCATCTCTTACAAACATAAAAAAAAAATAAGTAAAATAAAAGAAAACCAAAAGAAACTTCTATGATAATATTCTCAAAAATGTCTTTAAAAGATTTAATTGAAAATCATGTGTATATATTATATAAAGCTGTATGAAGAGACATAACGAAAGTCAGATTAACTAAAACAAACACCATCAACAACCCGCTTTCTGATTAATCTGCATTTTATTATAGTGTGTTTACTTAAAGATCTGTGGCTGCAGCGCAGCTCTGTACAAATGTTTCTCACAGTTTACAAGAAACTTTTCTAATCAACGGACGGCTTTCATGACTGGATGCTATATATATAGTAAATTAATGAATGCCACCGCACCCGACCAGCGACAAAGCTCCAACGGCGGGAAAATCCGCCTTTATTTATATTTTGTGATTTTCTTAATTAAGAATCGGATGTGCGCTAAAACACGATGAGTGCACAATAATCATATAACCAAGCAATAAACTTTATATAAACCAATATAATTTTTTTTTTAAATAATATAGATATACAACTTATGATCGCACAACAAAAAATAAACCCGCTGTATTATTATTATTTTATATAAACGCAGTGAAATAAAATTTGCTCAAAAAGCAATCTCGTTTCAAATTAAATCTTCTATCTTTCTGCCTGATTTTATATCACCTTCTTCTCGGGCACGACCTGACTATATCTGACAATATAACTGGATGCATTTGCTTTAAACGAGTGTATATATACAGTATATATGCATGTATACGATATACATATATATTATATATATATATACTTATTTTCAAGTATATGCTCTGGATACAGGGTTCTATGCGTGAAAACCTATTAAAACCATCCCCATATTCATTTAATAATATTTGGATGAACATTGTATGAATGAGGGAGCTAGAGGGTAACTGTGCAATGCATATATAGTAAACTGCAAGTATACAAAAAGATATTATTCCAGCATAATGGCGGGTGTGCGGGATGTCTATTGTCAAAGGTGTTGTATATATGTATATATATACAATATACGTACAGTAACACCGATATACATATACAAAATTAAATTTTCAAGCATTTTCGCTCGGCGTGCTCGCACCGTTTATGACGGTGTGTATAACGTGCGTAAATTGTGTACGTTTCTTTATTGTTGTAAAGCTCTTGAGCAACCCCTGCAGTTCTATCACGCGTGAGTTGCAACTCTCCGGGGAGAAACCTATAAACGTGTTCGCGAGCGTTCGAGACGACATAGCATACTTCTATATAATACTATATAAATATATATATATATATATATATACCTATACAACAAAATGCCATGCGCCAGCCATAATTTGTGCGTCTCTGCAAGATTTCAAAAATCGGCAAAGCTGTACGAAACTTTTCCGGCGAGTGAGCGAACGAGCGCAGGAAAAACATTTTAAACATTAAGACGTGTGATTAAGTGAGGTGTGTGTAGACACGTAGATGAACATTTATATATACAAGCTTTAGCTGAAGGACCAGAGCCAAAGCTCTATATATATATAAATGAGGCGCTGCGTTCAGATTTCGGGCGAAAATGCTGCTTATCGCATTATTAATCTTTAGAGGTGCGGTTAATGGAAAGGTTAAGAAAGCGCCGAACCGAAATTGTTTCCATATTATAATTTGTGTTTGGGCAGCCCAAGGCTATGCGCTTCGCGGTGCGTATACGGCGGAAGAGAAGCCACAGCACAGCGCACGTGTAATCTACCGCACCGGAATTAAGCGTGCTGCGGCATCGTCTCTGAATTATACGCGGATAATAAGTTTTTGCTGTCGAGCGTGCTCGACACGATAATGAACCCCGTAAGCGCCAGTCAGATTCTAAAAGATGTGCGTTTAAGGTGAGTGTGTGTGTGTGGGTGCTGGTGTAATTTTGATTACGGTGGACTTATCGATGGGTACGCGGTGTGTTGGCTTGGTATTTTATAAAAAAGAATAACGAAAATAAATTAAAGTGTCTATTTTTTGGTGGAGATTTTGTTAGGGACTGTAATCCAAGATTTGAAATATGATAGAACTTTTTATAACAGATTTTTTTATAGATGAGAAATAAAAATTATATTGCCAAAAATGAAACGCATTATCTATGCATTCAAATTACGGGTTTAAATTATCCAATATCGTGGGTAAATCAAAACAAATTCTTTGTTAAAAAAAATATAAAATCCAGAAATTTGAAGACGATATGATTTTAGTGTCGCAGACAAGCCTTCCTAGCCCGAAAAGGTTATTCATTCATTCGATCCCAAAAAAAATGGGAGTTTTGGGAAATATCCATATTCAAAGAGGGAAAGTGTCACAAAATGGGTGGAATTTAGTTTGTAACCCTGAATCCGTGTATGGTATAAATAATTACACTCTTGATTTAACATATACGGAGCGCTTTAATCCTATCTGTGTATAATAATGAAAGAATATATAAGAATGTTATGAAATTTGATGAAATAATAAGGATGTGGCATCGAGTATATAAAATATCCTAATATACATCTAGACGTGTAATTTTTTTTTTTTTTAAAACAGTAAAAGTCACGTTTGAGATGCTGGGGAGATACTCAGGAGTGTGGGGTTTCAACTGAAAGGTATTTAAAATACCTATGTTTTAAAAAAAGATGAATAAAATCGGGGAGAGATAAGGACAAAAAAGTAATTTTTTTGTATTTGTACGATTGCTACCTGATGATGAAGTTATTAGATTATCTTAACAAAATGGTCTGACTTCCATGCGAGTTCATAATTCTTCAGCCATTCTTAAAAAACACAGAATTATCATAAAATTATCAAACAATTAAAAATCTCCGTAGAGAAAAATAATGTATTTAAAGTCCCTTTAAAAATGTTATTTAAATAATTTTTAAATAATTTTTAAAACCAATAAAAATTCCATAATTATTTGACAACATTTCGAATTTCTCGAAAATGTTTTTTTTAATGTGTATTGCCGTACATGTACATTTAACTCCCGTTGCCTTGGTCGATTATAAAGCTCACTTATTTTAGCAGAACCCCCCAATCTAAATCACCGCACTGGTTTCTGGCACCAGCACAACAGTCTTGTTTGGCCGGTTAACAATATGCGTGAACACCGCCGCGCCATCGAACTCGGTGACCGCACATTGCTTTGCTCGCCCCAATAACCCACACTTGCCGTTTTTCTGTGATTTTGGTCCTTTGAATACACACTGAACATACACACACATATATATTTTGTAACTTTATACGTTGGTATATGTGAATGTGCGTACCACACCAAAGTCGCCATACCGCACAACTCTATAATATGGCTGCTGTCGTATTGGCTCAAACAATGAGGACCTTCCAATTAAATTGGCCAGAATCGGGAAAACTCATACAATAAATTTGGCAGATACACCGCGTGCGATAAAGTTGCGGGAGCTCTCGAGCGGCAGCATAAACGAGCATATACATACAATAAAGCAGTTTATGCAAAGGTATGTATATCTACCTTTGCTTTATCCTTTTTACATACATATAATATATACGCAATACAATATACAATATGATTGTGCATATTATACGAAAGCATATATTAAATGCACAAAAGAGCACAGAAAACATAGTTTCGATTTATTATGCTTTATTTGTACGTTTACTCTAGCTAGTATATAATTTATATATATTTGTTGAAAATACGAATATTTATTATATTATAAAATATCATTTTGTCGTTTTTGTTAATTAATTAATTAAATTTTATAATGAAAATTTGGAAATAAAAATAAAAAAAATATGGTAATTCAAATAATATACCGATATACCGGTAAATACAGGTATTGAGCTAAATGAACGAAATACCGGTATTTTGTTTTGGTTCTTACCATATAGCCCAAAAGAGATGTTAGAGATGTTAAAAGTATCAGCATTTTAGATTTAGCTATTTTTTTCATTCTTACTTCTTCGATACAGTTTATAATTTTAAACATTATGGTGCGTTGTGATTTTTTTAACTTTTGAATGTTTTTTTAATTTTAACAGTACATTCATATTGGTTGAAAGCTCTGAAAGATCATGTAAATATTTGTGCGCACACTGAAAAGCTTTTTTGAACGTCTCTGCTATAGACCAGTAAGTATTTTACCTTCTCTCTCCAATCACTTGAACAATCATGCGTGATCAAATAAATGGTTTCATATTCTCAAATGAGCTACTAACTAAACAAAATATGGCTCAGCTTAATACAATACCTGATCTAGTAAAAAATACAGATGACTTTAGAATTGATCTTGACAAGAATCATGCGAGTCTCCTCCTTATCCTTACGAAAGCTTTTAATAATGTCAATCATAATCGACTTCTCAACAAACTTAAAAACGAAAAAAGTTCTGCTACTTTGTTGGTTTAAAGTTACAAATAACTCAGAAGGATTATTACAATGGACACATTTCGTTAGTTTTTACCAATTTTGTATCATTTGGCGTACATTATATAGAGCATTAGATTATCGCTCACTGATCCTAAAAGGTATGTCGAAATCAATTGAAAGCTCAATACCATACGAACTATATATGCAAATAATATTCAATGATAAGCTCGCTCTAGCATGAATACATTTCAACCAGTCCTGTTATCAAAATTTAATAATTCCGTTTGTAAGGATAATTCAATTTGGAAGAAACTTTAGACTGTGGCTGATCATCCTACTGAAAAGAGACTAATTCTGTTTTTTTTTAATAATCCATAACTTAAAGCACAACAGGGCTATAAAGTTTATAGTGAAAGCTAGTCTATCTAAAAACAATTAACATTTATCTCCATATAAAAATATTGCTGCAACCAAAAACGGCAATCAAAAAAAATATTTTATAATTACCATTGTATGCAATTGCGTCATCTACAATAATTAACTGCGCGCGTTTTTGTTGCAGTAATGCACAAATAATAACGGTCTCGCACATTATATTATTAAAGTCACCACTCGCTGCGTCATTTCTGTATATATAAAGAAATGCAACAACGCGCAATTAATTGTTATTATATTATACATAAATATATAAAGTGCTTGAGTGTGTGTGTATATGAAAATGAAAATTTCTCTAGTTTTGCAATTTCTTTATAGTTGAATTGTGCCAAATGCCTCGCTCTAGAATGTTTCTTTGTTTTACGTGCATAAATGTTTGTGTGTTTATATGTATATATAGTATATAATATAGTTGCGAGCAGTCAACATACATGGTGTTTATACGCAGCATGTTACAAATGAAACACAATATAATGTACTCATACTCTATGCACACACGTGTACACTCTATTCAAACACAAAGACCCATTTTCCCCCAAAAACTGGGAAACACAATTAATAAATAAGGCAACTCAGCCGCAGCAAATCTAATTAAATGTCGCATCATTAATTTTAAATATCTTAGGGTCATTATCATTGCTTTTGTGTTTGTTTGGAGCACGCGTACACCGCCTGTATGTGTGTATTAGTGTTTGTATATATGTGAAAATGAATTTCAACATAGTTTTGGCTTTTGTGTGTCGCGAAGCCAACGCGCCAACGTCGAGCGCGATGCGGGTGTTGATGCGGTTTATGCGCTCCTTAATGGAAACTGTCTCGTGTAAATACATACACAGAACATACGGCGCTTTTCCGGGGGGCACAAACACAACGCACAATAGTTATCTTATTCAAATGAGTTTCGATATGGGTCGTTGATAATGCCTCTTTCACTATTGTCAACTATTTAATTAGACTTGGTTTTTCTCACACGATTTATACACATGCCAGAGCACATAAAATGTTTGAATGAAAGGAAAATACGTGCTAGTTGTTTTTATTTATTTTTGAAGAAAACCCAAATGCTGATAAAACCATAGTATGGATTATAATAATAGAAAATGTAACTATATTTATAAAACCATTTTCCTAATATAGAGCTATATAGTTAACGTGAAAATAAATTACGTTTGATGCCAAATGATTTATTATATACATTATACATGTGTATTCCTTCACATATAGAACTCAAGTTTATTGTTGTTGTCGTCATCGTATTATAGAAAATAATAAAGCTTGAGTCGTATGATTAATTTATGAGGGTGATTATTTATGTTTTGGGGAATTGGGTATCATTCCTTTGGCAGCTTACAGGTTTCGTAGATGTTTAGTAATGGTGTGAAAGAACATTGTCAAAGAGCTTTTATATGGTTACCAGTTAAAAAGGTTTTGTAGGTTTAATTTATTTATGAAGTGGGTGGAAGAACTCTAAAAAATGCAGTATAAACCGCAGCCTGCATTTGGAAATGATACAATATGATATGCGGGATTTTCCAGTATATATCAATATTAAGAAACATGTATTTCGAAAAAAACTGATAATTGTTTTAAGAGTGAGAAAGTGATCCTCAATTATATATTTTCACAATCTAGAACTTTTATTTGATAACGGATTTTAATTATCCGATTTGATTATTATTATCGAAAGCGATAATTATGATTTAATGATGAAATGTTTATAGTCCTAATCCATAAGAATACCCGTTCATTTAGACTTAGTGACTTCAGACCTATAATCATTATGCCAACATTATCTAAGGCTCTAGAAATTGTCATGAAGAATGAAATTGCTATATACATTCATTCTTTAAATCTTCAAAATGAATTCCAATCAGGCTTTAGAAGTAATAACAGTACCTCCACGACCCTCCTCAAAGTAACTGATGATATTTTTAATTGCCTCGACAAGAAAAAATGCACAATTATAGTTCTGCTTGACTTTTCGAAAGCCTTCGACATAGTTTCTCACGATTTTCTATGTACAGAATTATCCAGTCTATTTGGTTTTACTTACTATGCCGTCAATCTCATCACTAGCTATCTTGGACAATGATCTCAATGTGTTGATATTAGTGGCGATTTATCCTCTCATAAAAATGAAATGACTGGCGTTCTGCAGGGTTCAGTACTACTCTTTTCACTTTTCATTAACGACATTTCCAATATTCTCTCCAATGTGATTACATACAACCTCAACTTGACGCTCAACTTTATTACTCATGCCAAAGTAGGCTACTCCACTCTCAAATTGGTATTATTAACAATGACCTAATGGGTACAGTCCCACCTTACTAGACTAAAGCTTGTAAAATCTCTATTGCTACCCCACTTACTGTACTGTATGTCAAATCTTAGAGCTTATAATTCGTCTTTTCTTGTTTCTGTTCCTGCTAGCCGGAACTAGCTACTAAATTCACTCAAACGTATGAGTTATTTTGAAGAATCTAAAAGGACTTGCTTCGCATTGTTCAAAGACTGATTATTGTGACTCACATATAAATGCCTATATTTATGTGGGTATTATTACTCGTACTAGGACTTGTTTTACAAATCAATTTATTTATTTTATTTTATTCTATTTATTCTAATGATAATGTGATGTAATGATGATGATGTTCCAATAATTCTTTCTTTTATCTTTTTTTCTCCTTTCTTTTTATATATTTTTTTTTTCTTTGTTTCATTGTACATAGCTAAACACTATTTGTATTATATTGTTTAATAACTATGTAACAATATATATATATATATATATAATAGGGCTACAAATTAATTCGTGCGGTTTTGCAAGAGATGGCGTTACTTGTTTTTTATTCCAGCGAATAATTTTT